>CM035406.1:137293623-137313623 GCA_020310875.1 Ceratopteris richardii
TGTATGATGAAATGGTATGCATGGATAAATATGATTGATACAATCATCACCCTTGACATAGTTGTTTTTTCTTGTGTTGATGTTGTTCCTGAAACAAAAAGAAACAATAAAATATTATTTTTGCTTGTTATCGGAAAAAAGATAATACGCATTTCTAGACATCATACTAGCTTTATAATAACAAATAATATTACAAAATTCAAATTTTATTGGTGCCAAATCACAAGAATGGTTGAAAAAGGTGAAGAATTTATTACATAATTCGTAAGGCATTTAGATATGTCACATATCAAGGGATCAAAACTTTATGTTCCTAAACATTAAGCTCTAAATGTGAATTAATGAAAGTAAGTAATGTGAATTAAACTCTAGGATTGTTTCAAGTACATGTTCATAGCCTCATTAAGTTTTGATATCATGAATCTAGATTATAAATGAATAGTATTACATTTAAATTTATGAAAAATGCTTATCGTAAACTACTATCTTATGTACCCTTCTTTAATGGGTTATTGAGAAAATGCATCTTGAATTAAATTTACGAACAAAAAGAGGATTTTATGAGTGTGTAGAATGTGATTCAATGGGTAGAAATAAAAGCCTCAAACATTTCACCAATGTATTTGTTAAAAGATGAATACCTGCAAACAATTAGACCTAACAAGTTTAGGTGGTGTTGACAAGAGATAATAAAAAAAATATTTATGCAGAAATCATGTTCATGATAGACTATATTCATGGATTTGCACCACATATTTGTTTTTAATACCATCATTGTCCTTACTTTATCCTTATACATCTATATCCTCATTAGCATTTTTAATATGCTTACTTAATTTTATGAGACTTCATTTCTATACATGTGGTATTTATCCCACACATATAGACTATTTCTTTATATATGAGATTATGTATTACTATGTTAGTTTTTATTATACATTCATAATACCATGTTCTATGAATATGATGCAATCTGTATATGAGAGTATATGAAAAAACCCAATTTTCATTTCATAGATGATGCTTTGTCTTCGGGGATACTACACACATCTCTCTCTCTCTCTCTCTCTCTCTCTCTCTCTCTCTCTCTCTCTCTCTCTCTCTCTCTCTCTCTCTCTCTCTCTCTCCCTCTCTCTCTCTCTTGGTGCAAGTGCCAAGCCTTCACACTTGGCTAGGCATGATAAGTCTTCATGTGCAAATGATTGAAGACCAATGAGAACCATTGCCTATGGAGTTTTATTTTTAACCATTTGTAAAAGTCAATTGACTTGGAAGATTCTTGTAAATCCACTAAACTCGTGGAGTTAGATAGAATGAAAAGCTACGACTTCATTTGGAGAGAATGTCTCCTAGATTAGAGGAGAACGCTTCAAAACTTGCAGTTGTATGCCCCCCATTACTGAGCTTAGAGTTTATCATTTGATGTAATAAAGAGGCTCATACTATATCCTACATTTCTCACTATCATTGAGCATTGATTATCATGCCAATGATCATGTACAACATTGTCATATAATGCAATAGATCATTGTTTATATATGTTGATCTCTCTATCATTGTCACTCAGAACAATGTTCGTGTCTTGCTCATATCTCAAAGATTACTCCACCATTTTCAATGTTCTATGGCTCATTGGAATCTGCTCTAAGTCTACTACATGCTGACAATGTTTGAAGACATTCCATTGAGTGGATTGGGAGAAAAGTGCCTCGAAGTGGTCATTTCATTTTAAGTGATTCCACTTCAAAGCATTAGCTCTTTAAGCTAATGTGATATCTCGAGAAGGAATTTTTCTTATTCCTATTGTGTTGGGAGCACTAAGCTTAACAAGCAGTAGGTGTGTGAACCAAAATAGAAGGTTTTTGATGATTTGTGAACTTTGAAGTTAACTGTTTTGAATCAATCATTACAAGGATCATCTCCAAAGTACATAGGCACTTATTTAGTGTCATTGGAAAGCTAAAAGAGCCTACAACTCAAATCTGAAGTGAAAGGGGACTGGTACAAAGTAGGGATTAGCAATACCAACTCATTTCTTGGAGTGTCCATCCATCTTTCCCAACAGTGGTATCAGAGCAAAGCTAAGGTAAAATGGGAGATGTTTTTCCTTCTTTCATTGATAAATTGGATAGGAAAAACTACCAAGCATGGTCTGTGAGGATGAAGACATACTTGCAAGGAAGGAGTCTTTATGGATAAATCTCAGGAGATGAAGAGATGCCCATTTTCAGAAGCAAAGGACAACCTACAAGAGAGGAGCATGAAAGACTCAATTCATGGTCTGCCAAAAATGCATTAGCAAGGTCATACTTATTTAACTCTATCTCTGACTTTCTTCTTCCACACATTAGGTACTGTAAGACATCCCAAGAGACTTGGGAGACATTGTCATCATATTTTTCTTCTAATTCAAGGGCTAGGAAGAACCAATTGTGGATTGAGTTTACCACTCAAAGAAAGCAACCCAAGAAAGGCATCTCAGAGTATGTGACCAAAGTCAAGGATGTGGCTGACCAATTAGAAAGTATAGGAGAGGAGATTGAAGAGGAGAAAATTGGAAAGATAAAAGGGCCTACAACGCAACACTGAAGTGAAAGAGGACTAGTACAAAGCAGGGATTAGCAGTACCAACTCATTTCTTGGAGTGTCCATCCATCTTTCCCATCTCTCTCTCTCTCTCTCTCTCTCTCTCTCTCTCTCTCTCTCTCTCTCTCCCCCCATCCCCCCTCTCCCCATTCCTCCCTCCCCCTCTCCCCATCCATCCCTCCCTCTTGTTTAAGTTTTGTATTTCAAGCTCAAGAGTGTGGGAACATGCCCCAAATTGAACCTTCCACATCATCCACTATCAAATGAGGATGTTTTCTATGAGTTGGAGCCATCCAACCATGCCTATAATGGAAAGACGTTAATTAGAGAAGATTTAGCTCTCACCTCTTGATGTGTGTGGACCTCATTTTTGACATGTATATTCTTTTGATTGGTTAAAGAGGTGGGTATGTGACCTTTAAAGCCTCTAATGAGTTGTATTATGAGTTAGTGTCATTGAAATACGTGTGCAAGCTGCCCCCTTGCTTAAGCAAACTCCCTGCTAGTTTTTCTCTACATATTTTGCAGAAATTTCACTTTTACACTATCTACCTAGATGATTTTGGCAGACCCCTAGGTCTTGTAATTAATGTTTCTCCTTCTTCTTGAATCCATTTGCAATGATTTTTGTCTTATTGGAAATCTTATAGGTTCTAATTTTAATAATGTAATTCTCGAGTTCAATGCCTGCACATGTGTACAGAAATGTCCAGAATAGTGTCTGTGTAGTTAGCTAATACTATGTGAAGAGATCAAGTTATCTGTTTTGTTGCAGCTAGTTGAGACATCATCCAGTATCCAAATGGAGTGATTTTACTCTCATTTGAAATTTCTCTAAGTCTAGTTTAATCTTGCAAAGTTTCATTTTTGTTCTCTGCATGTACTAAGAGAAACTAAGAAAATACAAAGCCTATGTTAGAAAAATTTCAGGATCCTAGGAGGGTTGATTTGCTTTTGTTGTGCACATATGAGCGTTTATCCTCCAAAAATGGTATCAGATATATAAGTGGATTATCAAATAGAGAAGAAGGAGATACTAAAGTGAAGTAAAAACTTCATCAAAGTTTGAAGGAAGGAAGCAAAGAACAGACACATCAACAACAAGGGGAAGCAAACAAGTCATCGAATAAAAGACAAAACTTCTTCAAGAGGATTAGCTCTATTTTTTTAAGGTAAAATTTGTTGGAACAAGTTCGTGGCAAGTCTAAGTGTTTGCTTGAGTCTTCAAATGTCATAGAAACTTGAAGAAAATGCTAAAACTTTGAAGAGTTTACTTATGAACTCACCCTTGTAACTCTTTGAGTATTTACTTGATGTAAAAGTGAAGAAATCAAAGTGGTTGAATGCACTTGATGAGAAGGGAAAGAAAAGCCACAAATCCGTGATTGATTTAGTTGAGAATCTATCACTAAGAATTAGGAAAAGAGGTTTTAGGTGAGTAAGATTCAATTTCAAAACTTGGCTCCAATCATCACTATATATAAACATGATTTAGTCGTGGGTTTTACACACTCATTAGCTGAGCTTCTTGTCATATTAGAGTGTGATCCTAAAGCACACATATGTATCACTAAGCTCATTGTAATTTACATTCAACATACATTTGAATTCATGATCATTTGTGACCATATCTTCATGCCTATGTGAGTGTACTGTTCACTCTCATACTTCTCAGTTTTTAGTCACATTACAGAGTTGGTTTCTCTACGCATGGTGCATCATTTTCAGTGATTTAACTTGGTACAATTAGGTCTTTACGTCTAATATATAATCCTAAATTTTTATTGCATGGATATCTTAGTCGTGAGATATATGCATTAGAAGTTTCCTATATCTCTGCATATTTTACATCTCAGTTAGTACTCCATCAGAACAGTGATTTTCTCATAGCTTGTTCTGAGTGTGTAGTTGATCCTTTGCCAAGATTTAAAGCACCATAGAAGCATCATACTGTTTATTATAATCCCACAAAGTTTCATTAGCATTTCTTCTCGAGATTGTCAGATATTAGCATATCTTTGCTCACTGGTTCGATGATTGTTACAGCTCGTGAATGTCGGGATGGAGTTGTGACTTGCTAAACTCCTTTCTCTACATGTAGTCCATCATTTTTTATGAAATCACTCATGATTGTTAGCTTACTAAGATAATTAGAGTTCCCCAAAAGGAATCAAGCCAATTGCTATTGTGCTTAGAGAACTATTCAAAACATTGAACAGGTGTAGGAATAAAAATAGCAAGTTTTTTACTCTTGGATCAACATTTGCCTATCTATTTTGATTCATCTTTTTGAGAGTGATCTTCCAAGGTACATAGGGTGTCTAATACATCCTTTTGCAAGCTAAGAGGGCCCACTACATATCTCTAGAGTTCATTTGGATAGTGTAGTGCAAAGTTCATGCAACACCACTTCATCTTCATCAAGTACAAATCCATCCTCACAAAATCCATCTTTCCCAACTTCACTGCATCAAGGGGGAGGTTAAGAAGAACTAGATGGCACCATTGCTGATCTAAATGCTCATACTTAGAAGATCAAAAAGGGAAACTACCAACCATGGCAATTTAGAATAAGCAATTTTTTGATGGGGAAAGGTTTGAGGGGACTTCAGAGTGATCGAGAGGCAAAACCCTACATAGATGAGGCAAATCCAGCCAATGATCATAGAAGAGCAGTAAGAGAGAGGGATGAAAGGGACAAAAGAGTCATTTTTATTTTATCTCAGTATATTACCAACTTCATGATAGGACATATTCAAGATTTGGATACATCGAAGAAGGTGTGGGAGTGCTTAGAGAGATTCTACTCAACCTCCACAAAACCTAGAAAAATTCAGCTCAAGAATGAGCTAAATAATCTTAGGAAAGTCCCTTCTCAAGGTGTTAATGATTACATATTAAAGGGTAAAGATCTTGGAGATGCACTAGGATCAACTGGTTGTGTCGTATATGATGATGCTCTTGTCACCCACACCCTAAATGGACTTAGGGATGAGGAAAAATGGAGGGCATTCACAACTTCATTGTATGTAAGGTACTCTATTCCTAATTTTGATCAACTAGTCAATCTCATGGTGACAAAGGAGATGAACCTTGGTGGTCATAATGCCAAGGATAGCCAAGGCAATTAGTGTATGTAGGTAGAGGACGAGGAAGACACAACGGAGGTGCTAGAAGAGGAAGAGGAAGATATCAAAGCAACCAAGGAGGTCAAGGACAACAAGAAAATGTAGAGCAAAGAGGTGTAAGAGCAACAAATAGAGGAAGAGGTGCAAAATTTGGTGGAAGAGGACAACCCACTTCAAATGGATGATTTGTATGTGGTAAGTCTAGTAATTTTGCAAATGAATGTTATAATAGAGTTCAAAGACAAGAGAATAAAAGCAACAAAAAAAATTATAGAGGGCAAGGTAATTACGCAAACACATTATCCAGCCAAGGGAATGATTATTTACTTTCCATGAGGTATGATGAAGATACAACTCAAGCTAGTGATGTATGGTATGTAGATAGTGGATGTAGCAATCATATGTCATGTGGGAAGGATCGTTTTAGTAATTTGCAGGTTCCAAAGCATCAAGGACATGTGGAAAGAGGAGATAACTCAGAGCATACCATTCAACATGTGGGAGATATCAGTTTGGAAGGAAATCAAAGGGCAAAGTGTTTATCAGAGGTATAACATGTCCCTGCTATTACCAAAAACTTGATTTCGGTAGGGCAAATGGTAGAAAAAGGCTATCAAGTTAGGTTCAATGAAAGAGGATGTTTTGTTGACAATCCAAGGGTAGGTTTCAAGCTCATAGCAAAAAGAAAAAAGCAAGGTAGAATGTTCACAATGGACATAAATCAGCCACACCATTCAATGTATGTCACATATGGAGACAAGAGGATAGCATATTTGGATCTATGGCATAAATGAATAGGTCACATCAACCTACAAAATCTCAATGAAATGCAAAGGAGGAGTTTGGTAAGAGGACTACCAAATTTTACATCTAAACTGTTGCATGAAATTTGTGTAGCTTGCCAACAAGGAAAACAATCAAGGTTGCCTTTCAAGAAGAGTACCTATGTGAGTGCAAATGTTTTAGACCTCATTCACACGGATGTTTGGGGTCCAACAAGAGAAGCATACCTTGATAGAAATAGGTATTTTGTAACCTTAATTGATGACTTTTCAAGAAAAGTATGGTAGTATTGTTAGAAACAAATCAGATGTGTTCCACTACTTCAAGAAATTCAAAGCACAGGTGGAGAAGGAGTCTGCCAAGTTTATCAAAACTTTGAGATCCGAGGGAGGGGGAGAGTACTTCTCTCATGAGTTTTTAGAATTTTTGCAGGCCAATGGCATCAAAAGACAATTTACATGCAGGTATACCCCTCAACAAAATGGGGTAGCAGAGAGAAAGAACAGACATATAATAGAGGTAGCAAGGTGTATGCTCAATGAAATGAATATGCCGCATTGTTTTTGGGGAGAGGCTACATATACAGCCACATACATAATGAATAGATGTCCTACATCAGTTATACATCATCTAGCCCCTGAGGAAGCATGGAGTGGAAGAAAAGCTTGCATTTCACATCTTAGAATCTTTGGTTGTATATGTTATGTACATGAACCTCAAGAGTTGAGGTCAAAGTTAGATGACAAATCTCAAAGGTGTATTTTTTGGGATATTCTATGGAATAAAAGGGGTATAAATGCTATAATCCCATCACCAAGAAGCTGAAGGTAAGTAGGGATGTTGTCTTTGATGAGTTGAATCCTTGGTGTGCATGCACGAGTCCATTGCAGGTTGAAGAGATAAGTAAGACATATAAAAAGAATGATGATAGAGTTCAAGAAAGCATGGATTTAAGTGCTCCAAGCAACTTATCCAACACAAGGACACCCTCACCATGGAGTGGAAGGCTTAGGGAAAGAGAGACCAGCTCTAAAGAAAGCAAAGTCCAAGGCAAGGAGAAGGTTGCAATTGAAGAAGGAAGCTATGTGGACGAGAGCATGTTGGAAGATGAAGACATAGAAGAAATTCAAATTCAAGGAGTGGCAAAACAAAGAAAGAAGATGGCAACCACACCTAAAGGAAGTGGAAGAAGGAATTAAAGAGTAAGATATCCAGTTCAAAGGTTAACATATGATAATTTCATTGCAAAGCATTATGCATACGTGCCTTAGGTAATCAAGGACAAAGAACCAACTAGTTATGAAGAAGCTAAGGATTGCAAGGAATGGCAAGAGGCAATGAAGGAAGATCTCAAGGCACTTGATGAGAACCATACTTGGAGCTTGGTACCAGCTTAAGAAGACATGAATGTGATAGGTAATAAGTGGGTTTAAAAATTAAAAGAAATTCACATGGTTCCATTGCTAGCTACAAAGCGAGGTTGGTGGCAAAAAGCTTCTTCCAGAGCTATGGGATAGATTATGATGAAACTTTCAGCCTCGTAGACAAGATGCCAACAATTAGTACTTTGATTGTAGTGGCCACATCAAGGAAATGGAGCTTATATCAATTGGATGTGAAGAATGCCTTCCTCAATGGAGAGCTTGAAGAAGTAGTCTACATGAGCCAACCTCAAGGATTTGCTAGTATGAGGTACCCAAATCATGTTTGCAAGCTAAGGAAAGCATTACATGGACTAAAGCAGACCCCCAAGGGCCTGGAATCAGAGGTTAGTGAATTATTTATCAATTTGTGGATACAAAGGAAGTGTTGCAGATCCATCAAGAAGCAAGGAGACAAAATAGTATACATATGCATCTATGTGGATGATTTGATCATCACAGGAAGTGATACTGTAGGTATTAAAGATATAAAATCAAAGCTAGGAAAGGAGTTCAAGATATCTGATCTTGGAACCCTAAAGTACTTCTTGGAAGTAGAGGTAATCTATCCACACAATGGCATCTTCTTGATTCAAATAAAATACTTGTTGGATGTGTTATACAGGTTTGGTATGAGTGGTTGTAACCCACTTTCTCAGCCCATGGATCCGAATACAAAGTTGGTTGGAGGTCAAGGTTGGTTGATACAAACTCCTCCAAGATAACTCCAAGAATAGAGCATATCTCCTCCAAAGTGTGTAAGAACACCTCCTCCAAGTAGAGGAACTCCTCCTTGATCACCTTCAAGAGTGTGTGTAGCTTGAATTGATGCTCACAATGAGCCTTGGTCCTTCTTATATAGCTTTAGTTCTATGTGAAAAGCACTCTTCAAAAAACTATCACACAAAAATGGTTACATATGAAAAAATCTATTTGAAAAATAATCCATGAAGCCGCTTTTGATTTTTGAGAAAAATAACTCACAACTTTGATTTTATCGCTACTACCCATGGGATTTGAACCCAGATGGGTTGTATGAAAGTTAATTTCTCTAGCCATGCTACCCCATGTCTTGCTTGTAGGAAGTCTACTAAAGACAATATATTAAGTTGTTCTACCTAACTTTGGGACATTGTTTCTTACAATCCCCCCCTTCAATGTCATAATGGTACAAGGTAACCTGCAAAACTTCATGTGTCAAAAATATATCCCTTAACTAATTTACATTGAATCTTTAGTTGACTGTGCATGAACTTGGATAGTTGACAAACTGCAAAATGAATGTCCGAACGTGTATTACATAGATATATCAAGCAACTAACTGCTTGACTATATAATGTAGCATCAAATGGTTCTAAATTTGATTCCGACTATAATGACATATTGACATCCATAGGTGTCTACATAGGCTTGGATATTATCATCTCAAACCTTTCTAATAATTTCTCAATGTATTTCTACTATGTCATGTAGATACATTCATCTCTGTATATGAACTCAATCCCAAGATAATAATGCAAAAGTACCTGAGTCATTTACATGAAATGCATGCTTAAGTTGTTCTTTAAACAACTGAAGATATGAATCCTTGGGACCTTTCATGCTCATAGCATCCAAATATATGATAATAAAAATCAAAACATCTTTCTCAACTTTAACATAAAGAGTGGGAGCCGCATCTTGAGTTTTTAAAACCAATATATAGAAGATAGATATGTATCTTCTCATACCAAGCTCTTGGTGCTTGCTTTAGTCCATAAAAAGCTTTGATAAGCTTGCACACTAAATGCTCTTAACATCTCTCTTCAAAACCTTCTAGTTGCTGAATATAAACATCTTCATGAAGATCACCATTAAGAAATGAAAATTCGATATCTAATTGGTATACTTTCCGAACCAAAGAATGCAGCTCAAGAAAGTACTTTTCTAACTATTGTTATTCTAGATGTAGGTGCAAAAATCTCATCATAATCAACAACCTTTCTTGTGTGCATAACCTTTGATAACTAATCTTGCTTTATACCTATCTATGGTACCATCCACTTTTCTTTTGATTTTTAAGATCCACTTAACACCAATAGATTTCTTACCTTTTGGCAACTCACAAAGCTCCCATGTTTGATTCTTATGAATAAAATCAATCTCTTCTTACATAGCTTTCTTCCATACAAGACTATGTAGTTCATCTTGAACACTAGTTGGTTCTTTCTCAACTAAGGTAAGAGATAAGATATTATGAATCTCAAAATGTTCTGCATAATTTACATGGTCTGTTTGTTGTCTCCTTGTTTGTGTTGGAGATAGACATCTGCGGAAGCACGTGAACAACACAAGGAAGGAGAAGAAGCTTGGAGCACAACACACAATAGTGAATGTATTACTAGAGAATGTACAAAGATGAGGAGCCCGTTAGGGCAAAAGGCATATATACAAACCAGGGGAAAAAACCTCCTAAAGAGGGAAAAAAGTGCCCCGGAAGTCCTAGTGTGTTCACACATATCACTACCTAAATATATCAACAAATCCCCCCTGGGAGTGATGCGGTGAACAAGGAGTTGGCACTCATGTATAAGGAAATGCCAAGCTATGTGGAAATCACTCCACAAAAGGAAGTAAGCCCAAAGCTTTGCGGAAAGCTTCAAACTTCTCCCTAGGCAGAGCCTTCGTGAAAAGGTCTGCAATGTTCTCCTGCATGGGCACATATGCCAAGCTGATCTCCCCAGCAGAGAACCTCTCCCTGACATAGTGATAATGCACCTCAATGTGCTTAGTGTGAGCATGAAACACAGGGTTCCTCGCAACTGCCAATGCGCTCTGATTTTTAGTGAAGATGGTGGTGGCAGAAGACTCACCAACACCCAAATAAACTATAAGGCGTCTGAGTCACACACACTCAACAGTCGCTTTGAAAGCTACCCTATACTCAGCCTCACAAATGGAAGTGGCCACAATAGGATCCTTCTTGCTCAACCAAGATATACATGAGCTACCAAGCATGAAGCAAAAGCCACTAGTGGACACATGAGTATCATAGCAACGAGCCCAATCAGAGTCAGAAAAAGCATGCAAATTTGGCGGTAGTGATCCCCCTTGGGATAAAACAACCCAAGTAGTCGAGTACCACTCAAGTAGCGAAAGATGCACTTAACCGCCTACCAATGCTTGACTCCTCGGCAATGCATAAACCTGCTCATGTGTGAGACAGAAAATTGAATATCTGGCCGAGTAATGCATAAGTAAATCAAGCATCCAACACCCTAGTGATAGAGAACAACATCAAATGCATCTCCAGCATCATGAAGGCTCAATCGTAAACATGTCTCCGTAGAAGTGGCAATATGCTTACAGCCTTCAAAGCCAAAACACTGCAATAATGTGTCAATATATTTCATTTGACACAAAGCCATTCCACCATCAACTTGCATAAACTGAATGCCCAAATAGTGATGCAAATGCCCCAAATCAAACATCTCAAATGAGGCATGCAAATCAGCCTTAAAATCGGCAATATGCTTCTCAATAGGACTAGTGAGCAGCATGTCGTCAATGTAGACAACAATGATCAAAAGTACATCATTAGTGCGCTTAACATATAAGGTGCTTTCAGTTGGACTGTTCTCAAAACCATGTGCAATCAGATAGGCATGTATCTTCTCATACCAAGCATGTGGTGCTTGCTTTAAACCATATAATGCCTTCTTTAACCTGCACACGTGGTTTTCATGCCCTTTTTGCACACAGCCACGGGGATGAAAAACACACTTCTTCATGCAAGTCACCATTCAAAAATTTTGTTTTCATTTCCAACTCATGTACATTCCAACCATGATGAGCTGCAAGTGCACAGATGCTACGAACAGTAGTCATTTGGCAAGTAGGTGCAAAGGTCTTATCAAAATCAATGCCTCTTTCCTCCACATAACCCTTTGCAACAAGTCTAGTCTTATACCTGTCAACTGTACCATCATGCTTACGCTTCAGCTTGTATACCCACTTAGTCCCAATGGACTTCTTTCCAGGAGGCAAATCATATTAACACCAAGTACCATTCTTCATTATAGCATTATATTCAAATTACATAGGAGCCATCTAATTTTCTGAATTTTGTGCTTCATCAAACGAAACAGGCTCACTCTCATCACAGAGACTAGATGCAGCCATAGCATAGCAATCTGATGCAAAAGAGGCACTATGAGAGCCTGAACGAGTACGATATGACAAAGGTGCATCTAAATGTTGTCATGCAAAGTCTACACCAGACATTTTGGCATAGTTTTTGCCTGCTCAATATCAGCTCTCTCATCAACTAGTGCATCATGTAAATCTGCATCACAAATAGAATGATTTGCATCATCACATGAAACATGCAAAGGCTGAGAAGTTGCCTCATTGGGACCAGCACTAGACTTTCCACCTGTAAAAAGAGGCAACAAAGTATCATACATGTCTTTGGAGCTAACAGATGTCTCCTTAGTACATGAAAGCAGTGGCTGAATAGCATCTTCCACAAAAACAACATCACGACTAACCAGAATGTGTTTAGTCTGTGGATGATATAGACGATAGCCTTTACTTTTCAGAACTGTACCCAACAAAAATACATTTTACTACTTTATCATCCAATTTTCTACGATGTTGTTTAGGCACTAATGCATATGCCAAATAACCAAAAACATGCAGATGAGCAACAGATAGCTTGCGATAATGCCAAGCCTCATATGGAGTGATAGATTGTAGCGCTTTAGTGGGACACCTATTCAGTACATATGTTGCACACATGACCAAGCCAGAAACTATGTGGTAAAGCCTGATTCTTGACCATACACCTCACCATCTCCATGACTGACCTACTTTTTGGTTCAGCAACTCCATTCTATTGAGGTGTATACAGCACTCTATACTGGTGTTTTATCCCACGTTCAGCCAAAAATGCACTAAAATCAGAACATTCCCTCCCTCGATCGAAAAAACTATTTGAAGCACATGAACACTTCGGACTTTTCCTTCAATGGATATACCCATGCATGCTTGGAAAAATCATCAATGAAAGTCACGAAGTAAAGATAATTTCCAAAAGAAGGTGTCTGCATAGGACCACAGACATCACTATGTACAAGCTGCAATTTCTGAGTAGCCCAAACTGAACCATCTTTTGGAAATGAGGAATGTTGCATTCTGCCCAAAATACAACCTTCACAAACATGTTTTCCAAGTGCCTCAAGTTTGGGCAAAGAGGACACCATTTCAGATTTTTGCAGGTGTAGCAAACTAGCAAAATTCAGATGATCAAAGCGTGCATGCCAAAGCTTTGCATCTGATGTAGCCTGATAATCATGTACTGCACATGCCGAATCATTCATAGATCTTTCATAGTCTATGAGCTTATACAGCCCACGACATAAAATGCCAGAAGCAATAATCACATCGTCATTTAATAGATCATGAACTGTACACATGTCATCAATAAATTTCACAACCAAGCCAATCTTGGCTAATACAGAACCTGATAATAGGTTCTTCTTAATCCCTAGCACAAATAAAGCATCTCACAAAGTGAAAGAACTACCATCAGTAGTAGTCAAAATGATCCTACCAACTCCCATAACAAGATAAGAGGAGTTTTTGGCGCATGTAACAGTATTCCCTGTAGGGGCAGGCTCGAGTGAAGAGAAGAAACTGCACTCCGAGGTAATATGTTTGGTCGCCCCACTGTCAAAGTACGAAACATTTGAGTCTACTGCAGACATGCACTGCTCATGAGAAGATGGGTCAAAACTACAGACAGTAGTAAATGCCCATTCTTCTTCCTGCACAAGATTAGCAGACTCTGTTTTTGGTGTAGATGCCTCTGCAACAATCATTACAGCCTCTTTCTTCTTTGCCTCTTTAGTAGCCAGTTTTGGACAGTTCTTTATGATATGATCATTCCCTTTATAGTACTTGCAAAACAATTTCTCCTTTTCTGATTTCTTCTCATCTTTATCTTCCTTCTTCGAATGTGCAGTATTTGTAGATTTCTGCTTACTAGTTGAAGAGCTCCATTTTCCTTTGCCCTTCTGACTAGCTAAGAAAGCTTGATCTGCAATACGCATAATGGACCTCTCTGCCTGGACTGATCTTCCTGCAACAAAATGAGCTCAGATCGTGATTTCGGCACCATAGAGCGAAGATGTTTTGATCTCTAAAACATGCTGAGTATGCTCACCAAAATTCGTGCGATTTTGAGACTGCAACTGGAGGAGTGTCGACGGCACCCTAGATGAAGCGATGACCTGCTCTAATACCAATTGTTGGAGATAGACGCCTGCGGAAGCATGCAAACAACACAAGGAAGGAGAAGAAGCTTGGAGCGTAACACACAATACTGAATGTATTACTAGATAATGTACAAAGATGAGTAGCCCATTAGGGCAAAAGGCATATATACAAGCCGGGGAAAAAAACCTCCTAAAGAGGACTAGGTACTGATGTATGTAATGTAACTCTCTTTTCACCTTTATCAAGTGCATCTCTTAGGGCTTGAGATGATTCATCACCCCCCTTGTATGGTTGAATGTAAGAATCAAAATTCCTTCTGAAAAATGCATAGTCATTTGCTTTTATGAATTCTAAAGTCTCTTCCTTCTTATTTGAAATCTGACTTTCTGCAATATATGCATTGTGTGAGAGTAGGATATCACCTATATCTAGAACATAGAATCTGTATCCTTTGCTTTCAATTGCATAATCAGTAAAGATGGCTTAATGGCTTTTACGTCTAGCTTACCATGATCCTTCTTCTCAATGTGAACATAAGCTAGGGAACCAAAAACTCTAAAGTAACTCACATTGGTTTTCTTCCCATAATAAGTTTCATAAGGTGTAATTATCTTCAAAGTGTTTTTGGAAGATTGATTTAGAATGTGATTAGCTGTAAGTATTGCATCAAACCAAAACTTGGGAGAAAGCTTTTTGGATGACATCATACTATGCATCGTCTCAATAAGTATCCTATTCTTTCTCTCTACAACATCATTCTGTTCTAGACTGTAAGCAATAGTGAGTTGATGAGAAATACCTTTGTCTTCAAGAAAAGACTTAAAGACTTTAGACATGTACTCTCCTCCTCTATCACTTCTCAAAATCTGGATCTTTGACTCACTTTCATTTTCAACCATAGCTAAGAAGTCTTAAAAGTAGGAAAAACCTCTAACTTCACTTTAAGTCCATAAATCCATGAATATCTTGAGAAATCATCAATAAAAGTAACAAAGTACGTGAAACATTGAATAAAATCTATTGTCATCGGACCATTCACATTTGAATGTATGATCTGCAATTTCCTTGTGTTTGTGATGTATCCATGCTTCTTGAAAGGAAGTTTTTGAGCCTTTCTTTCAAGACACCCTTGACACGACTTTGCATCATCTGCTAAAGCAAAATTAGGCAAAATCTTCACCATAGCTTGATCTTTAATATGCTTGAGAGCTATGTAACTGATATGGCAAAATCTAGTATGCTAAATTTCATGTTCTCCTTAGGTGTTGTAGACCTAGAAACATTAGCATGACTTATTTTGGAAAATACAAACATGCCAATTCTGTTTTCACCTTGAAGTAGACAATACTCCTCATTAGGTGAGAGGATGTGACATGAATCTTTCTTAAAAGTAACTCTATAACCATCAGAGAAGAAAGTAGAGATAGAGGGTAATTCTTCATGTTTGGAACATAAAGAAAATTAGAAATTGTGAACTTTCCATGTGCTCTTGACTTAATGTTTACTTCTCTGACACCTATAACATCCAAATCATGACCATCTGCAATGGTCACTCTTCTACCTAAATATTTAGAAAAAGAAGAAAATACCTTTTTGCAATTTTTCATATGCTTAGTAGCTCGAGAATAAAAAATCCAAGGATTATTTGATATTCCATTTAATGTTGTCTGATCACAAGCTACTTCTTCAATAGTAACACATGCATCATCTTTAGCACTATTACCTGATGCTTTCTTCTTCTCATTAAAAAATCCTTGTAGGGTTTACAGGATCTTCCAACACATGAACCTTAGCATACACACCTTAAGGCTCAAAAAGAGATGAGTGAGAGATAGAGAGAGATTAGACAAGATTTCCAAAGTGTATGCTAAGCTAGGATGCTCACGTACAGTATCTTATATTCCAATCTTAAATTACAATGTGTGAATATGATGCAAACTGACAATATCTGAATCTAGGCATAAATAGGAACTAGATACAAGACATTGTGTGCCTAAGAGTTATCAAGAGTGTGCCTGTCTAAAAATATGGAGAATATGAATAATTTAGAACTGTTTTATAATAAACCCAAATTTTGATTAACCTAAATCAAAAACTGTTGAATGAACAAGTGAGAACGGAAATAGACTTGTTACTCATAGTAACTTAGAAAGATAGTTGATGGTTGGCTGATATGAACCCCCCCAAGATAACTCCAAGGATAGAGCACACCTCCTCCAAGTGTGTAAGAACACCTCCTCCAAGTAGAGGACCTCCTCCTTGATCATCTTCAAGAGTGTGTACCTTGAATTGATGCTCAAACAATGCACCTTGGTCCTTCTTATATAGCTTTCGTTCTATGCGAAAAGCACTCTTCAAAAAATATCACACGAAAATGGCACCATATGAAAAAATCTATTCGAAAAAGAATCCATGAAGCCACTTTTGATTTTTGAGGAAAAAAACTCACAACTTTGATTTTGTTGTCACTACCCATGGGATTTGAACCAGGTGGGTTGTATGAAAGTTAATTGCTCTAGCCATGCTGCTTGACACCTTGCTTGAAGGAAGTTTACTAAAGATTGTGTATTAAGTTGTTCTACCTAACTTTAGGATATTGTTTCTAATAGATTGACCCTATTCATATGCTCAATTTAGAATTTACTTCTCATTTGACTTATATTATCCAATTAGACTTCTCATTTGACTTATAGTATCCAACTAGATAGAGAAATCTAGCAGTTAGGTGCTATAGAAGTTCCCAAAGAAATAAAGAAAGATCATCTCATGGATTTTTTCTAGGACTCCATGGATTACAAAAATAATTTCTTCTCAATATATGTGCAAAAGCTTATTGTAAAAGATATAGGTGATTTTGATGTAGAATGACGTTTGGGTGGAGACCTTAAGAGTATAAAATGCATGCTAGGTTATAGACAAGGTACATATGATCCCTATCCTTGCCCAAATTGTACAAAGTATACAAGGCATCCAAGAGACAATCTAATTCTGCAAGGGCATTGATCAGAGTTGATGACCCTGAAGAGATCAATAGCTCATATGCGTGCAATAGTAGGGAATGGTTGATATCTCTTTTGAAGTGCCCAATGTTAGAAGACCCAATCCTTAGAAAACCACCAATGATTGGAATCCCATTATTCCATTTCATTGGCCAATGTTCATTTTCTCACTTTGCATGCCTCAATGAGGGTCTTTGATAGGCTTTTGATGCTCCATATTTAATATGCATTTTCAATGAAACTAATAGAGAGGTCTATAATAATGATTCATATAAAATAGAAGATAATCTTAATTTGATTGGTTGTCATGGTATTTATCCATCTTTAGTTGTTAAGAAGTATGGTGAATTTCAAGAGATTTTACAAGTTTCAATGATTGGTAAGAAGGCTAGACAATTCTTTAGAAGAGATGTGAAAAATCAAGATGATGGAAAATTAGAGCTTTGGTAAGAGCTATGTTCAATTATGTCAGAAAATGAATGTCGGGTTCATATCATTAACGAGCAAAGAAGGTTTTATCATCCTTAGATTAGTTATTACATTTGATGGTTCTGGTTTGCATTAACATTTTGCAACAAGAGAGAGAGCAACATTACACTATGTAATAAGTTCTTCGTACATCTTAAATATGTTTTTTTAGTTTTAAGTGTACATTTTATTGACCTAACCATCACATATTCTTTTTGCACATGCAAGATTTTTTATGAATGGATATGGATCAATGGATATTTTTAGTATACGTAGAATTTAGAAGTCCCATTACAAATCTCATATATTTACTTTAAAAACACCCATCATGGGGGTGGTCTACTGCAATTAAACTATCTAGAAAAAATGTTCAATTCGTTTTTTGTATGATACATTCTAGAAATTATGCAATGGAATGATCACATGAGTTGCAGATAGCAAAACTTCCAAGAAATATAATGCACAATATTACAACCCACATTGCATCATGCCTAATGGCATGCACAAAGCGTTCATGAGCATTTCACTTGGAAAAAGTTGACTAACTCCCATCATAGATTATCTTATATTGAAACTTGGTTTGCAAGGTTTTTCAATTGTCATTGTGATCAAATACATTCTCAAAAGGTGTACCCCGTTTAATTTCCTTGATATTATTGTTTACTTTTTAAATGTTTTTTTCTAAAACTTTTTTTATCATTTTAAAACCAAAATCTATCCATTTAAACATGAATAGGACAAAAGCGAAAGTCTAAATATAGAGAAGACTTCATTCATTTTAACACATCAGCTCCTAAAAGAATAACACACAGAAAGCAAGCTGCTAAGAAGCATCCTATCATCTACTTTAGCCACATGCAGAGTAGTCAAAGCCCACCATGGATAACACCCCACAAGAAGTATGAGACCATAGCACACCACTTTGGCACACCCCTTGGATGAAGGCATGCATTCTTGAAATGAAGCTTCATGGAAGGACTCATAGAAAGTCCAACATTCTCCCTTTATATCTTATAATGAACCCCCAAGTAGGTCAACGTTCAAGTCAAGTCCCAAAGAATGAGGATGAAGATGGATGAAAACTAAGAGTCACATTTTGAATCTGGTTAAATAAAGAAAGTGTGAAAAAGCCACCACAAAACAATACTCATGTCCCAACAAACCATTGAGCAACACAAGCAAGCAAGAGACTACCTGTAGGATAAGGAGAAAGATCAATAGAGTGAGAGAGAGAGAGAAGTCAATATGCAAGTAGATCCCAACATGTAAATGAAGAGGCAGGGCCATCTAGGCATGCTCAAAGACAAAAAAAAATTATCAACCATCCGAAGACCATAACCTTGAAATGCAAGAGCTTCTAATTCCAAGAATGGATTTACAAGATTTGTGAAGAAAGAGCTCCAAAGGGACTATGCCAAACTTTGTGATGGATAGCAATCAATGCACTCCAAGAGGTTCACAACAAGAACTTCACTCCAAGAGGTTGTGAAAGCTTATATCTTGTGAAATTGTGTGGTAGAGTTGAACCCCATGCAACTCAAACGCTTTATATTTATTATTAATAGGCTTCAATAATAATTTTGAAAAGTAAAACAAAGACATGCTCATTAGGGAAAATTAAATAATAAATATGGAAAATATTCAAAAATGGATATTTTTGGAATTTGAGGTGTGTGGAAGCACACAAAAAAAACAATAAACAGAATAAGAAGAAGTTTGGAGCACAACACCATATAGAATGTACTACAAAGTGAATGTAAACTTTTAGTAACTCATTAGGGTTGTAGGCATATATACAAGCTAGGGAGAAAAAACCTCCTAAAAAGGGAAAAATGTGCCCCGATGGTCCTAAGTGTGTTCACACATATCACTATCAAAATATATGAATAAATCCCCCATAGGAGTGATGCGTTGAACAAGGAGCATGCATTGATGTATAAGGAAGTGCCAAGCTATGTGGAAAGAGATAAATGCACAAAAGGAAGTAAGCCCAAAGGTTTATGAAAAGCTTCAAACTTCTCCCCAGGAAGATTCTTTGCTAAAAGTTGTACAACATTATCCAATGTGGGCACATAAGCCAAACTAATCTCTAAAATAGATAACCTCTCCCTAACATAATGATAGTGCACCTCAACATGCTTCGTGTGAACATGAAGCACAAGGTTCCTTGCAACTTCCAATGCACTCTAGTTGTCAATGAAGATCGTGGTGGTAGAAGATTGACCAAAATCCAAATCATCCAAAAGGCATCTAAGCCACATGCACTCAATAGTCGTTGTGAAAGTTTCGGTGTACTCAGTCTCACAACTAGAAGTGGTCATAGTAGCCAAAAACTCACAATTTGAGAGATCATGAAT
>CM035406.1:137318623-137441123 GCA_020310875.1 Ceratopteris richardii
AGCGACCAGCCCAATCATAGTAAAAAAAAAGCATGTAAATCTGGCAGTCGTGATCCCCCCTTGGGATAAAACAATCCAAGTAGTCAGGTACCACTCAAGTAGTGAAAGATGCACTTAACCACCTACCAATGCTTGACTCCTGGGCAATGCATAAACCTGCTTATTTGTGAGATAGAAAACTGAATATCTGGCCGAGTAATGCATAAGTAAATCAAGCATCCAACAACATGTTCATAGAGTATAGCATCAAATGCATCTCCAACATCATGAAGATTCAATTGTAAACCTGTCTACATAGGAGTGTCAATAGGTTTATAATGTTCAAGTCAAAAACACTACAATAATGTGTCAATATATTTCATTTGACACAAAGCTATTTTGCCATCAACCTCCATAAACTAAATGCCCAAATAATGATGCAAATGCCCCAAATTAGACATCTCAAATGAGGCATGCAAATCAGCCTTAAAATTAGAAATATGTTTCTCATGAGGACTAGTGAGTAGAATGTCATCAATGTACACCACAATGATCACAAGTGCATGCTTAACATATAAGGTGCTTTCAATTGGACTATTCTCAAAACCATGTGCAATCAGATAGGCATGTATCTTTTCATACCAAGAACATGGTGCTTGCTTTAAACCATATAATGCCTTCTTTAACCTACAGATGTGGTTTTCTTGCCCTTTTTGCATAAAGCCACGGGGCTGAAAAATAGACACTTCTTCATGCAAGTCACCATTTAGAAATGCTATTTTAATGTCCAACTAATGTACATTTCAACCATGATGAGCTACAAGTGCACAAATGCTACGAACAGTAGTCATTCGGCATGTAGGTGCAAAGGTTTCATCAAAATCAATGCCTCTTTCCTGCACATAACCCTTTGCAACAAGCCTAGCCTTATACATGTCAACTATTTCATCAGGTTTACACTTCAACTTGTATACCCACTTAGTGCTAATGGCCTTATTGCCATGAGGCAAGTCACATAAAGACCAGGTACCATTTTTCATGATAGCATCATATTCAGATTGCATTGCAGCCATCCAATGTTCAGACTTTTGTGCTTCACCAAACAAAACAATCTCGATCTCATCATAGAGACTAGAGGCAATCATAGCATAGCAATCTGATGCAAAAGAGGCACTATGAGAGCCTGAACAAGTGCATTATGATAGACTTGCATCTAATTGTCTATCACGCAAAGGCTACACCAGCCATTTTGGCATAGTTCTTGCCTCCTCAATATCAGCTCTCTCATCAACAAGTGCATCATGTAAATTTGTATCAGAAATAGAATGATCTATATCATCACATGAAACTTGTAAAGGCTGAGAAGTTGCCTCATTAGGACCAGCACTAAACTTTCCATGTGTAAAAAGAGGTACCAAAGTATCATACATGTCTTTGGAGCTAACACGTGTCTCCCTAGTACATGAAAGTAATAGTTGAATAGCATCTTCCACAAAAACAATATCACGGCTAACCAGAATGTGTTTAGTCTGTGGATGATACAGACGATAGCATTTACTTTCAAAACTATACCCAACAAAAATACATTTCACTGCTTTATCATCCAATTTCTTGCGATGTTGTCCAGGCACTAATGCATATGTTAGACAACCAAAAACACACAGATGAGCAACAGATGGCTTGCACCATGCCAAGCCTCATATGGAGTGATAGACTGTAGTGCTCTAGTTGGATACCTATTCAGTACATATGCTGCACACATGACAGCCTTAAGCCAGAAACTATGTGGTAAAGCCTTACTCTTGATCATACACCTCATAATCTCCATAAGTTAAATGTTCTTCCGTTTAGCAACTCCATTCTCTTGAGGTCTATACGGCACTGTATACTATTGTTTTATCCCATGTTCATCTAGAGATGCATTAAATTCAGAAGAAATATATCCCCCCCTCGATCAGAATGGAGGGCATCCATTTTACATGTTGACAGATTTTCAGCCAAAACCAGAACCTATTTGAAGCACATAAACACTTCGGACTTTGCTTTGTCTGGATATACCCATGCATGCTTAGAAAAAACATCAATGAAAGTCACAAAGTAAAGATAGTCTCCAAAAGAGGGTATTTGCATAGGGCCACAGACATCAATGTGAACAAGCTGTAACTTTTTAGTAGCTCGAACTAAACCATCTTTTGAAAAGGAGGAACGCTGCATTTTACCCAAAATACAGCCTTCACATACATGTTTTTTGGGATCTCAAGTTTGGACAAAGAGGATACCATTTCAAATTTTTACAAGCATAGCAAACTAGCAAAATTCAAATGACCAAAGCATGCATGGCAAAGCTTTGCATCTGACATAGCTTGAGAATCATGTATTGCCCATGCTGAATCATTCACAGATTTTTCATAGTCTATGAGTTTATATAGCCCACAACAAAAAATGCCAGAAGCAATAATCATGCTGCTATTTGACACACCATGAATTGTACATCTGTCATCAATAAATTTCACAACCAAGCCAATCTTGACTAATGCAGAAATTGATAACAGATTCTTCTTGATCCCTGGCACAAATAAAGCATCCAACAATGTAAAAAAACTACCATCAGCAATAGTCAGAATGATCTTACCAACTCCCATGAAAAGATAAGAGGAGTTGTTGGTGCATGTGATAGTATTCCCTATAGCGGTAGACTCGAGTGAAGTGAAGAAACTGTGCTACGAGGTAATATGTTTGGTTTCCCCACTATCAAAGTACCAAACATCTGAGTCTACTACAGACATACACTATTGAGAAGAAGATGGGTCAAGACTACAAACAATAGTAAATGCCCATTCTTCATTCTGCATAAGATTCGCAGACTCTGTTTTTGGTGTACATGCCTGTGCAACAACCATTCCAACCTCTTTTTCTTTGCCTCTTTTGCAGCCAATTTTGGACAGTTCTTTATAACATGATCGTTTCCTTTATAGCACTTACAAAAGAGTTTTTGATTTTCTGTTTTCTTCTCATCTTTGTCTTCCTTCTTCGAATGTGTAGCATTTGTAGATTTTTCCTTACTAGTAGATGAGGTCCATTTACCTTTGTCCTTCTTACTAGCCAGGAAGTTTGGTCTGCAACACGCATAATGGACCTGTTCTGCCTAGACTGATCTTCCCACAACAAAACAGAGACTAACTCCTCAAATGACAAGGCATTTGGATTGCCTTTCATCATTAATTAAATAGTAGAAAGAAAACTCTAATATGAATTAGGATGACCATTCAAAACGATCTGCACAAGTGAGCTATCTGGTATAACTTCATCAGTAAAAATCAAATGTTTCTTCAAGTCTTTGATCTTTGTCAAAAAAATTTCCATACAATCACCTTCATTTATAGAAACAAAACTCTGATATGAATCAGAAAACCCATTCAAAACAGTCTACATAAGTGAGCTATCTGGTATAACCTCATTGGCAGAAATCAACTATTCCTTCAAGTCTTTGATCTTTGTCAAAAAATTATCCATAGAATCACCTTCATTCATATGCTCACTCTCTAGCTGTTTTCGGAGGTAAGTAACACGAACCTCATTCCTTGCATGGTACAATATGGTAAGTGTATCCAAAGCATCCTTAGTTGTTCTACAAGAGCGAATGTGAGGAATAATGGCACGTTTAACAGATAAGGCTATCAATGCATGTGCCTGAGCATCTTTGCCATCCCAACAAATTTTCTCTACAGTAGGTGCAACAAGAACCGCAGCACGAATAGGAATCTGTAGAATATCATCATCTTCGATGCCATCTACATCAGCTTCAGTACCTATATTTGCAGTTGTAATAAGATGTTTTTCAACATCCTGCACAATGTTCCACGTTCCTTTTGCGACCACTATATGACGCATCATATAAGCCCACAATGGGTAATTCGTATCATCCAACTTATCCTCAACAGCCAACATACGAAATACATCACTACTTTCAGCCATAGCCACTAACTAAAATATCATGATGTAGAAAAATGATTGTATCTGAAAAAGTTGAACAGAACTACCTTGATAAGTTCTGCTAAACCTATAGCACGCTTCTGCTAAACCTACACAAGCGTTGCGATAGTGCGTTCAGAGGCTAAAACAAGCTTAGATTGCGATTTTGGCACCACAGAGCGAAGCCATTTTGATCTCTTAATCACCTTGAGTATGCTCACCAAATTTTGTGCAATTCTGAGACTATGACCGGAGAGGTATTGATGATGCCCTAGATGAAGCGATGACCTGCTCTAATACCGATTGTTGGAGCTTGAGGTTTGCAGAAGCACAGAAACAGCACAAGGAGGAAGAAGAAGCTTGGAGCACAACACACAATATTGAATGTATTACCACTAGAATGTACAAAGATAAGTATCTTGTTAGGGCCGGCTATATGTGTATATACAAGCCAGGGAAAAAACCTCCTAAAA
This sequence comes from Ceratopteris richardii, assembly GCA_020310875.1. Taxonomy (NCBI): domain Eukaryota; kingdom Viridiplantae; phylum Streptophyta; class Polypodiopsida; order Polypodiales; family Pteridaceae; genus Ceratopteris; species Ceratopteris richardii. Next base: position 137,323,048 of record CM035406.1, read on the forward strand.
AGGGAAAAAAGTGCTTGGATTGTCCTAGTGTGTTCATACATATCACTACCAAAATATATCAACAATAACAGAGCCCCAAATGCCTGCTAAGGGTAGGGACTAGGAAGGAACAATGCTAAGCCTAGATGAAGAGAGTGGTTTGAATTGAAGTTGATCCTACAAAGCTAGAACAACCCTGACCATTACTGAGATTGTCCATCAAGAATGCACAAAGGCCAAGGATTTCCGAAAGGGATGTGATTTAACATCTCATCATATCATATGATAAGGTGCGCCCTACCAATTCATCCAAGAGAATTTGAAGCCACATCTCCCTCAAAAGAGATGAATGCCTTGCCCACATTAGCTAGCTATGTCCGACATCTCATCATATCATATGATGTGTGTCCAAATAGTATTTTTTTAAATAAGTTTGATCGATGATCTAATCTTTTTTGTAATCCCAAAGGGATCTGATTTAACATCTCATCATATCATATGATGAGTTGTGCCCTAGCAATTCTGCCAAGAGAATTCGAACCCACATCCCCCTCAAACGAGGTGAATGCATCACCCACTTAAGCTAGTTATGCTCGATATCTCATTTTATCATATGATGAGGTGTATCCAAATGGTTTTTTTTAATAGGTATGATCAATGATCTACTCTCTTTGATGGCTTGAATTAATGGAAAGTACAATAAAGAAAGGGAATCACACCTAAAGTATCCCTTGAATCCCACAAAGTAAGAGTTCAATAGCTAACAACTAATAGAAATGGTGCAAGAAGCTGAGTAGGAGTAGAGACGGTTCTAAGACCAAAAGAGAAGAATTGTTTCAACAAATGCAAGATGACCCACAAATTCCCCAAAGAGATTGCTTTGCATTTTCACCACTTCATGTGTACGAGGGATGTCCTGCAAGTGCTCTCCCCAAGGGTTGAACCTCACGCCCCAGCAAAGGGAGGCAAAAGTACCAACCAAACGAGCAAGGACAAATGTTATTGCTTACCCATTCCATGCATGCATTGATTCATAGTGAACGCTCTTAAGAGAGTATGGTTAAAGTGGTAATCATTGCAAATCTTGTGAGTGCATATTCCCAATATGCTTTTTTCTGGAAAGAGTAAGAAATCCACTCTCCTTATGTCAATAAAGTTGAAGTTTATGATATTTACTTACAGTTACAGCTCTCCGTAATAAAGAAGGGGAAGAAGCTATGTCCCTAATATAGTTTTTGGATGAAAATGATTTTTGAATCTGTTCAATGATTTTTTATTCAACATGTCACCTTTTTATAAGATTCACATAGAAATTCGTAGGGCATTCCTTTCTCCACACTCATATATTCTAACAATGAGGAACTACTAACATTAAAAAACTGCTCTTAAATAAGATCATCTTGAGATTTTTAGAGGCAAATGCTTCCTCTTTTACAGGAAGGAGAAAAATATGTGTACCTCACTTTCTCCCTTCGTTTGGTAAAGCTTAAGACGTTTTCATACATCTTGTACGCATGCTTTTACTCAGTTATTTTGCTAGTAGATACAACAATCCACAGATGAAAACTTAGATAACATAAGATCTAATTAATGATATCAGTCATATGCTTATAAGAGGGGGGGACATAGTATAATACCTGCTGGGCATGTACTTGAAGTGTTGAGCTTGGCAGAGCATACACAGATGAGGTTTGAGTTGTCATCGAAGGCACACGACCCATGGCTTGCTTCGCATCTAGAGCAGCTCTCTGGAACTTGATCAACTGTGTAAAGGAGAGGAACTCCATATGACCAAGTGTTTGGATCTTGTACATTGGAACTGAAACCTTGGCCTGGGCCAAATCTGTATATGCTAGTGTACGACAAACACCCATACTTCTTTGGCTCTATCTCCAATGGTGCATTCTGCAAGAAATTTGATTTCAGCGAACAACAACTTTTGATGGCGCTGTTGACACTCAGCCCTAGCTTTGTAATAGTAGGGCAATAACTGTACAGATTTCGACATAGCTGAGATGCTTGGGCATCACATATACTGCTTGGAGATGTCTGCACAGGTGACGCTGGATCTATGCACGCCAGAAGTACAAAGTGAGGGCCCTGGAGTGTGAAGGGCGTGCCTCCTTGCAACCCAAATCCCATGCCTGTTGTACGCCTCATTGCACTGCAGGTTGACATCTTCTTGTCTAGCACAATGAGTGACTTCAGTTGATAATCTATGTGGTTGACCTCATATTGTCCTGTCTCTGTTGTGAGGTAGAACTTCCCCTTGGAGCACTTGGTGTAACTTTGGAAGATCTTGTTGCCGCATCCTTTGCTTGTGCCGAACGGGTATGCTATGGGCAGGCCACCACAGGTATTGCTGCATGCAGGGTATCCATGCACCACTCTGAAGCCGCTGAAGGGAAGAAAGGAATGCCCCACAATGAGAGAAAAGCATATGAATGTGCAGGACAGAGGAAAGGCCATTGCTTTTCCTCGCAACAAATTGCCCGAATTATCGTAGCTCAGATCAATGCATTGCTGGTGTGCAAGGAGAACGAACCAAGAGTTGGAGATAAGTATGGCAGTAGAAGTAACTGTTCTTCCGCGGCTCAGCTCTATTGGGCAAAGATGGCATCCATGATAGTTCAGAGCTAAAAGGACCTTGAAGACACGCTATCCGATCCTAGCTCGGATCAACTCCTCGCTGCTTTTGAAAGAGAGGAGATGAAGAAAGGATCGACAAAGAAGGACGGATTTGAGGAAAAAGATATAGCTTGCAGCAAAGAGAACTGCTTTTCTGGGACTCCAGTCTATCGGGAAAGGACGGCATTCATAGTCCTTCTGCGTTAGAAGCCACCTGATACCCTATGTTAGTTCGGATCTTTTCACATGTGCTTCGAAAGTAGAGAGAATGAGGCGAGGGTTGATAAGGGAAGACTGAGATCAGGAAGATGTAAATAGAAGGACAAGCATGCTTACAGAGAAGGATGACGAAGACAACACACCGGATCATTAGATTATTATATTTCCATGCTGCTAACAATCTGCTTTTCGGCGGATTCCACTTTATTGGGCAAGAACGATGGCCATGGTCTCATGGTTGTTCTGCGTCAAAACGGACTCGCAATCTGCCCAGGACCGGTGGGCTGGAGGAATTTGGGATATTAAAGCAGACGCAATCTCTCGTTAATGCTAGCGAATGAGGAATTTTGGATGTCAAAGCAGGACGCAATCTCTCGTTAATGCTAGCGAATTATTGAGCTCTCTCTCTCTCTCTCTCTCTCTCTCTCTCTCTCTCTCTCTCTCTCTCTCTCTCTCTCTCTCTCTCTCTCGTGTTCATACATGCGCATTCGTACCTGAGCTTTCATGAATCAAGGCCATTGCTGCAAAGAATATGCTCTCTCATCACCCTCACCTTATGACTAATCTGGTTATTTTTTAATAAGTGATGTCATATGGAGATGCAAATCACACAGACTGTGTTTCTGCAATAAGATACTTAGAGAGAGAGAGAGCATTGCTTAAGCAAGGCTCTCCGAGTCCTCTCAATCGAGACACACCCCAGTGACTGAATGTGTGCGCGCACACAGTGCGAAAGCTTATGGCATTCCCACGAGCATCTTCGTGAGATACGAAACCCTTACCAGTTCAGCCGTCCATACCATCGCGTGCAGACCCAGCAAAGAGAGAGAGAGAGAGAGAGAGAGAGAGCCAAAATTGCTGACAGCACTTATCTGCTCGCGAAGTAACAATTGCTCCTCTGATGAGCTGAAAAGCCTAACGAAATCGAGACTGCTCTTTACGTCTGCGTCCGATCTAAGGGAGACGGTGGAAGATTTAGTCTTTCTTCGCCCCTACATTGCTTTAGACTATGTAGTGATATCGTAGGATATAAGGCTTTCCAGATGTCTCAGCATCGAGGCAAGGAAAGAATCTACATTCTTGAACTCGTGAATATATTCTTCCGCATCAGCAGCATAGAAGAGTATGATGAAGATGAGTTTCATGAAGAAGTCCATGAAGAAGGAGAGTTCCGTGAAGAACTCCATGAAGAAGGTGAGTTTTAGAACACCAAAAGGATATAAAGATCCATACTCCCGACGGTACCGAATCTGTTAGAACATCATTCTTACATTAAGAGGGTTTATCAACAGAACCCAATGAAGAAGGTAGTTTCAAGGCTATCGAAGTGGTGTTGAGAGCAATAGTTTGATCTTTAGCCGTTGGGTGACCCGAACAAACTGGCACCTTAAGGCGCCAGTCCGTTCGGGTCACCCAACGGTTAACCTTACATGTAGGATAGAGAAATTACACTATGCAGATGATGTGGCAAAAAGTGCCTCTTTCACCGTGTTTCGGGTGGCCGGAGTATGCATCTGCCCCCCGTAAGAGAGCGAAATTGTGAGGAGCGTTTGAAGATTACATCGCACAAAAGATGAACCTTGATAAATTGTCAATCAACATTAGGAGGAAAGATGGAATATGTACGCATATCAAATTATACCGTATTGCTAAAGGAAGAGTTCGTCAATAGTTGGAAATGGACATTTTTCTCTTGTAAATAGCCAAAAAGTAGATTAGGAAGCCCTAAATTTTTTAAAGCTCGGGAAGAGTTTTGCTTGAGTTGTGATAGAGCTATGCACAAAGTTAGAAGATCATTGGACAACTAGAGTTAGTGATCTAGAAGCTTAGAATTGAGAAAGTAGTTCATTTTGGAAGTAGTATATAAGTCAACGTAAAGAAGAAGTAGAGGACACAATGTCATTTGGTACCTTTCTTCCTTGAGAGTAGAGAGCACCTTCTTTGGTTGTCATCTCCTTCTTCATTTTGATGACTTTTTGTGAGGTCTTGACTTGTTGTGTGTTATTTGGTTGATCATTGAGTTGTAGAGTGAGTTTAGACTTTTTTTGAGATCTTTATTGAGTTGTTTAATGATCTATCTGGATATCTTTTCTTGGTTTAAAGAAATTCATCTGATTCAAAGTCATTTTTTCATTGGTTTTAACTCAAAATAAGTAGTTTTTAATATCATATTTGAATTTTTCATGAAAAATGACATGGATTAAGCATTTGAATCACTCAATTTGTTGTCGATCATTTGAAGTTCCAACAATTACTTCTCAAAGAGTCGTGTTTTCAGAAAATCGTGTTTTCATCAATTTCTCTTTTTCACTACAACATATCGTCGAGGGTATACCGAGGCTACTACCGAGGAAAATGAACGAGCATGATAAATTTTCCGCAACATCGGTGTCGCAGTCGGTATGTGCGTCGGAAACATAATGCTGATATAGTCATCGATATAAGCGATGGTATGGGCATCGGTATAGGCATCGGTATAAGCATCGGTAATATGGACGCCTATACCGATAACTCTACTGGGTGTACCGACATCCATACCGACGCCTATACTGGGCGTACCGACGCCCATACCAACGATCACATCTGCACAAATGTTTTTGGCCAAAGTGTGTTGTCTTTTGCTACAGCATGATGTTGTTTAGCAAAAGACAATACACTCTGCCCAACTCTAAACCGAGTACATGTGTTATGTACTCTAATGGCAACCAAAACATGATTTTATATGAGCAAAAATGAACCATGAATCATGTACGAAAAGTTGTATATTCCATAAATGAAGGATGTACAAGAGTGTGACAAAGCACTTCCATATAGGAATCCTATACAAAATTATGGTACATCATTGCCACATAGGAGTGTAATACAAAATTGTGGCAATGTGACAAAGCACTTCCATATAGGAATCGAATACAAAATTATGGTACATCATTGCCACATAGGAGTGTAATACAAAATTGTGGCAATGTGACAAAGCACTTCCATATAAGAATCAAATACAAAATTATGGTACATAATTTCCACATAGGATTGTAATACAAAATTGTGGCAAAGCACTACCATACATATACATAAGGGGATCAAAACATTTACACCTAGAATCCTGCAACAAAGCATATATGTAAAATGAGACAAATTGACATGACATTTATGAACAACAACTAAAAATACAAAACCAAGCTATAAGTTTACCTAATCATAGATTCTCCCATGAAATGATTGCAATGTGTCCCTCTAAGTCTTGCATCAGTGTAGCCAATCCATGACGACATCCATAAGATTCTTTGATTCGCGTCGGAGGACGACCCACTACCAACTCCTATAATAAATATGCAAAATGTTAGATGAACATACATGATGTGCTTAACACAAACAAATTCAATAATTAACATGATACTTACAAATTGGTAGTGCATATTGTCGTATCTGCCGCTACCTAAATGCGATGTTCCAACCGTTTCCAAACGTGTGGCCACCACATCTCTCTGTTGACGATATCGATCAGGAGTATGTTGTTGCTCATCCTGAATTGATTCCCACTCTTCAACATCTAACCACACAGGCTTCCGTAAGCCTGCTCTAAAAGCATCGCGAGCTTCCTACTGTCGATGAGACATCACCTCGCATGCCGTATGCTGAATCCATTCCAAACTCACAATAGGATTCCCAAGTGCAGGCTGATACTCTTCATATATCGATTGCGTGATATACTTTTTGGAATCCCTATCCTGTTGGCTCCATTTTAACATTACAGAATGTCCAAATTATATGCAGCAAAGTTGTCGAATGCACTGACGCATTGACTTTTCTATTGCATCCATGACTAGAGCTCCATTATGTATGTGATATATTTTGGAGTCATCATGGTCATGCGCTCCCCAAGGTGTACGTGGAGATCCCATCTGATCCAATGTGAAGATCACATCTGATCCAATGTGTGTATGCATATGCATGTGTGTATGCATATGCATGTTTGTATGCATATGCATTGTGTATGTGTGTATGAATATGCATGTGTGCATGCATATGCATTTGTGTATGCATATGCATGTGTGTATGCATATGCATGTACGTATGCATATGCATGTACGTATGCATATGCATGTACGTATGCATATGCATGTACGTATGCATATGCATGTTTGTATGCATATGCATGGTGTATGCATATGCATGTATGTGTGTATGCATTGTGTATGTGTGTATGCATTGTGTATGTGTGTATGCATTGTGTATGTGTGTATGCATATGCATGTATGTGTGTATGCATATGCATTTGTGAATGCATATGCATGTGTGTATGCATATGCATGTGTGTATGCATATGCATTTGTGTATGCATATGCTGTGTGTATGCATATGCATTTGTGTATGCATATGCATGTGTGTATGCATATGCATGTGTGTATGCATACGCATCTGTGTATGCATACGCATCTGTGTATGCATATGCATCTGTGTGTGCATATGCATCTGTGTATGCATATGCATGTGTGTATGCATATGCATGTGTGTATGCATATGCATTGTGTATGTGTCTATGCATATGCATTGTGTATGCATATGCATTGTGTATGCATATGCATTGTGTATGCATATGCATTGTGTATGCATATGCATTGTGTATGCATATGCATTGTGTATGCATATGCATTGTGTATGCATATGCATTGTGTATGCATATGCATTGTGTATGTGTGTACGCATATGCATGTGTGTATGTGTGTATGTGTGTATGGATATGCACATGTGTATGCATATGCATTGTGTATGTGTATGCATATGCATTTTTGTATGCATTGTGTATGTGTGTATGAATATGCATGTATGTGTGTATGCATATGCATGTATGTGTGTATGCATATGCATTTTTGTATGTGTGTATGTGTGTATGTATGTGTGCATTGTGTATGTGTGTATGCATATGCATGTATGTGTGTATGCATATGTATTTGTGTATGCATATGCATTGTGTATGTGTGTATGTGTATGCATGTGCGTATGTATGTATGCATATGCATGTGTGTATGCATATGCATGTGTGTGTATGCATATGCATGTGTGTGTATGCATATGCATGTGTGTATATGCATATGCATGTGTATGTGTGTATGTGTGTATGTTTGTATGCATATGCATGTGTGTATGTGTGTATGTTTGTATGCATATGCATGTGTGTATGCATATGCATTGTGTGTATGCATATGCATTGTGTGTATGCATATGCATGTGTGTATGCATATGCATGTGTGTATGCATATGCATGTGTGTATGCATATGCATGTGTGTATGCATATGCATGTGTGTATGCATATGCATGTGTGTATGCATATGCATGTGTATGCATGTGCAAAGGAGTATGTATGCATATGCATGTGTGTATGCATATGCATGTGTGTATGTGTGTATGTGTGTATGTGTGCATAATTTTTGCATATGCATGTGTGTATGCATATGCATATGTGTATGCATATGCATGTGTGTATGCATATGCATGTGTGTATGCATATGCATGTGTGTATGCATATGCATTGTGTGTATGCATATGCATGTGTGTATGCATATGCATGTGTGTATGTTTGTATGCATATGCATGTGTGTATGTGTGTATGTTTGTATGCATATGCATGTGTGTATGTGTGTATGTTTGTATGCATATGCATGTGTGTATGTGTGTATGTGTGTATGTGTGTATGTGTGTATGTGTGTATGTGTGTATGTGTGTATGTGTGTATGTGTGTATGTGTGTATGTGTGTATGTGTGTATGTGTGTATGTGTGTATGTGTGTATGTGTGTATGCATATGCATGTGTGTATGCATGTGCATGTGTGTATGCATGTGCATGTGTGTATGCATATGCATGTGTGTATGCATGTGCATGTGTGTATGCATATGCATGTGTGTATGCATATGCATGTGTGTATGCATATGCATGTGTGTATGCATATGCATGTCTGATAGTGCGTTTGAAGGTCGAAATGAGCTTAGATCACAATTTTGGGACCATAAAGCAAAGCGGTTTTGATCTCCTAATCACCTTGAGTATAGACACCAAATTTCATGCGATTCTGAGACTATAATTGGAGGGATGTTGAAGACAACCTAGATCAAGCGACAACCTGCTCTGATACCAATTTTTGGAGTTCAATGTCTGTGGAAGCACACGAAGAGCACAAGGAAGAAGAAGAAGCTTGGAGCATGACACACAAAAATGAATGTCTTACCACTAGAATGTACAAAGATAAGTAACCCATTAGGGCAATGGGTGTATATACAAGCCAGGGGAAAAAAACCTCCTAAAGAGGAAGAAAAGTGTCCCGATGGTCCTAGTGTGTTCACACACATCACTACCTAAATATATCAACAAAATTTTGAAACTTTTGGAGAAAATTAAGAGAACCATGGCTTTTTGGGGAAGAAAGATAGAAGAAAAGTGTGACTTTGCAAATGATTAATTCGAAGAGAATCGTGATTTTGTGAAAGAGAGTTGAGAAAATTGTGACTTCCTTGTTCAAGTCAGAGAACTTGGAAGATTGCAGAGAAAATCATGATTTTTTTATTAAATTTTGAGAGAATCGTGACTTTTTTATCAAGTTTAAGAACTTAGAAAATTTCATAAGAAATTGATGTTTTTGAGTGAAAAAAACATGTGACTTTTTGAAAGAAAATAATAATAATGATGATAATAATATGAGAAATCATGATTTTTTGGCCAAATTGAGATAATTTGGAAGTTTTGAAGATAATCATGCTTTTTTGTCCTTAAGAACTTAGAAAACCCAACAAAAAAAAAACAAAAGCCAAAAGAAACTCATGATTTTTTGAAGAAAAATCACGGCTTTTTGAAAAAGTTGTGGGAATTTCTTACGAAAGAAATATAAGTTTAAGGATAAATTTTTGGTGGTTAAAAAACTAAAATTCAACAAGATATACTTGGAGAAAATTGGATCAACATAAAACTTTTCATAGAATCGTGACTTTTTGGATAATATTAATCATAAAAAAAAATCATGATTTTCTTGAAAATTCTTTGAAAACACATAAAAAAATGTTGAAGATCAAAAACTCTGAATTTGGTGTGCGAGTATCTTTTCAAATATCTTCAAAACATAAACATCCCTAAAACAGCATTTCCCATGAAATTGAGAGGTGAAAAAGTGGTACAATAACCAAACCCTAATTTTGACCAGAACCAAGACTTAGAGAGTATGACATCACAAGAACCTATAAATACGATGCAGGGAGAACAAGGACATGAGGGTGACTTTAGGAACATTTTGAAGTTTGAGTTTACAAATAAATTTGGAACATATATCAACAAAGATGGAATTCAAAGATATGTAGCTAGACTTAGATCAAATTCACTCTTCAACATGACTCCTATCACCCAATTTGTCAATAAACAATACATAGAGAGGGATGGAACAACATTCATCATAACAATTAATCCTGAAACATAAATGACCAAGGGGAATTGCCTAAAAAGAGAGATAAGAGATAAGGAAATTGAAGAAATACTAACTTTTAGAGGTCAATCCATTCATACTCATCAAGAATAGGTAATCAAGATTACTTGTGATCAAGTAGACACTTATCTCTACATCCCTCACATAGGAGATGTCTATTGGGCAACACATCTAGATTCAAACTGTTGGAGTTAGATGTCTGCGGAAGCACACAAATAGCACAAGGAAGAAGAAGAAGCTTGGACCAGAACACACAATACGGAATGTATTACCACTAGAATGTACAAAGATAAGTAACCCATTAGGGTTATAGGCATTTACAAGCCAGGGGGGAAAAAACCTCATAAAGAGGGAAAAAAGTTCCTCGGTGGTCCTAGTGTGTTCACACACATTGCAACCTAAATATATCAACAAATCCCCCCTGGGAGTGATGCCTTGAACAAGGAGCTAGCACTCATGTATAAGGAAGTGCCAAGCTATGTGGAATCAATCCACAAAAGGAAGTAAGCCCAAAGCTTTGTGGAAAGTTTTAAACTTCTCCCTAGGCAGAGCCTTCATGAAAAGGTCTACAATGTTCTCCTGCATGGGCACATATGCCAAGCTGATCTCCCCAGCAGAGAACCTCTCCCTGACATAATGATAAGGCACCTCAATGTGCTTAGTGCGAGCATGGAACACAGGGTTTCTCGCAACTGCTAATGCACTCTGACTATCAGTGAAGATGGTGGTGGAAGAAGACTGACTAACACCCAAATCAGCCATAAGGCATCTGAGCCACACACACTCAACAGTCGTTGTGAAAGCTACCCTATACTCAGCCTCACAACTAGAAATGTCCACAATAGGCTCCTTCTTGCTCAACCAAGATATACATGAGCTACCAAGCATGAAGAAAACGACACTAGTGGACACACAAGTGTCATAGCAACCAACCCAGTCAGAGTTAGAAAAAGCATGCAAATCTGGCGGTAGTGATCCCCCCTTGTGATAAAACAATCCAAGTAGTCAGGTACCATTCAAGTAGCGAAAGATGTGCTTAACTGCATGCCAATTCTTGACACCTAGGCAATGCATAAACCTACTCATCAATGAGATAGCAAACTGAATATCTAGATGAGTAATGCATATGTAAATCAAGCATCCAACATCCTGTTGATAGAGAACAGCATCAAATGCATCTCGAGCACCATGAAGTCTCAATGAAACCTATCTCCATAGGAGTGGCAATAGGTTTGTAGTCTTCAAGGCCAAAATGCTACATTAATATGTCAATATATTTCGTTTGAAACAAAGCCATTCCACCATCAACCTGCATAAATTGAATACCCAAATAATGATGCAAATGCCCCAAATGAGACATTGCAAATGAGGCATGCAAATCAGCCTTGAAATCAGCAATATGCTTCTCATGAGGACCAGTGAGCAGCATGTCATCAGTATACAAAACAATGATCAGAAGCACATCATTAGCATGCTTAACATATAGGGTGCTTTCAGTTCGATTGTTCTCAAAACCATGTGCAATCAGATATGCATGTATCTTTTCATAGCAAGCATGTGGTGCTTGTTTCAAACCATGTAAAGCTTTTTCAACCTGCACACCTCGTTTTCATGCCCTTTCTGCACAAAGCCATAGGGCTGAAAAACAAACACTTCTTCATGCAAGTCACCATTTAAAAATGAAGTTTTAATATCCAACTAATGTACAATCCAACCATGATGAGCTACAAGTGCACATGTGCTACAAACAGTAGTCGTTTGGCATGTAGGTGCAAATGTTTCATCAAAATCAATGCCTTTTTCCTGCACATAACCCTTTGCAACAAGCCTAGCCTTATAGTTGTCAATTGTTCCATCAGGTTTACACTTCAACTTGCATACCCACTTGGTGCCAATGGCCTTCTTGCGAGGAGGCAAGTCACATAAAGACTAGGTACCATTTTTCATGATAGCATCATATTCAAATTGCATTGCAGCCATCCAATGTTCAGAATTTTGCGCTTCATCAAACAAAACAGGCTAAGTCTCATCACAAAGACTAGAGGCAACCATAGCATACCAATCTAATGCACAAGAGGCACTATGAGAGCCTAAAGGAGTATGGCATGACAGAGGTGCATCTAGTTTGTTGTCACGCAAAGTCTGTACCAACCATTTTGGCATAGTTTTTGCCTCTTCAATATGAACTCTCTCATCAACAAGTGCATCATGTAAATCTACATCACAAATGGAATGGTTTGCATCATCACATAAAACATGTAAAGGTTGAGAAGCCTCGTTAGACCAGCACTAGATGCTCCACCTATAAAAAGAGGCAGCAAAGTATCATACATGTCTTTGGAGCTAATAGATGTCTCCTTTGTACATGAAAGTAAATGCTGAATAGCATCTTCCACAAAGACAACATCATGGATAACCAAAATGCATTTATTTTGTGGATGGTATAGAGGATAGCTTTTGCTTTCAGAATTGTATCCAACAAAAATACATTTTACTGCTTTATCATCCAATTTCCTATGATTTTGTTCATGCACTAATGCATATGTCAGATAACCAAAAATGCACAGGTGAGCAACAGATGGCTTGCGACCACGCCAAGCCTCATATGGAGTGATAGATTACATTGTTTTAGTGGGACACCTGTTAAGTACATATGATGCACAGATGATATGATGGAGAGTGTTAATCTCCAAAATAACAAGTTATACTTGATGTTAGAGCAGCTCTATATCAAGAATAACTCAAAACAATTACCAATTTGGAGGATCAATACCAGATTACCAAAATTTTGATCTAACTGTGAAGAGAGTCATTTCTTAGAAAATTTTGTTGCACATAACTCCTTAATTGACTAATCAGTGTAGAGTTTTTTATGAAACTTTGTATAAATTTTTGTCTAATGTTTGCACACTTTCTCCAGTTTAAATCATCTCAAAAGACTCAGTAGAACTTGAGAAATGATCTAAACAAATCACCTATGTCTAAAATTGTACTTCTCTATAGTCAACTTTGACACATGTAACTTTTAACACATAGTTCTCCCAAAGTACAACATGTTTATTCAAATGCTTTTAGCCATAGTTAGCTACCTTCCAACTTAAAGAATGAGTGCTTGCTTCCTCAAACCTTTACACTGTGGAAGGAGAACTGACCAAAACATTAACATCAAATTTTGCACCTATTGCAACTTCACTTCTTCACATTTACACATGTAAATGTTCCTGCTCTCAATTCTCTCAGCTTGATCACAATTAGGATCTGAAAACTTGTAAAGAGGTCAATCAACTATAGACTTAGACTTGTACAAAAGCATTTCACAAAAGATTAAACACAGAAGGAGTTCTAATCAAAAGATCGGGTGCAATTTTTCTTCTTCTCTAAAAAGTTTTACATCTAAGTGATGAGAGAGATCTTCCTCATTTCTAAAATGTCTAATGACTCTTACAACTTCTAATTCTTCTCTTCACATGCTCTCTCATACTTGCCCTGACTTTCTACTTGTATATATAGGCATATATGTACAGAGCTCATGACCATACAAAAGGTATAAGTGAGCTAACTACAAATTAATGTACATATGTATACAAGTCTTCATTTCTTGAACATACTCTATCTTCATTCTTCAATTGTTTATCTTTTCTTCATCCTTTGACTTCAAGTCTTTATCAAAAACATAAATTGGTGGTTGACTTGCACCAACATCTCCCCCTCAATCATCAATTGAGGTTTTCTCTATCTTCTTTATACCTGCCATGTCTTTAAACCTTTGTAGCTTTGGTCCATCCAAGCTTTTGGTTAGCATATCTGCAATATGATCTTTTGTTTAAGTATGTATGACTTCAATCTCTTTATCAATCACCTTCTCTCTTAAGAAGTGAAACTGAATCTCAATGTGTTTAGTCCTGCCATGAAAAATAGGGTTAGCAGCTTGATACAATGAACTCATGTTATCTCCATGAATAGTGGGTGTACTCTGAATGATGTCAAAACTCTTCATGAGAGTCTTTAACCATATGGATTCCTTTGCAACTTCAACCATACCTTTATACTCTGCCTCTGTAGATGATAAAGCAAATGTGTGTTGCTTCTTAGAGCACCAAGAGATTAACTTATCTCCCACATAACACAAGTATCCATATGTTGATCTCCTATCATCAGGATTACCTGCCCAATCTGTATCACTATATATCTTGATGTTTGTATCTGATGTAAAACCATAATACAAAACTTCCTTGAGTGTACTCTTAATGTATCTCAACACTCTTTGTCCTGCAACCCAATGTTCTTTGCTAGGACAATGCATGAATTGAGACAACACTCCAATTGCATATGACAAATCAGGCCTAGTTAATGTAGCATAGATTAGACTACAAACCAGACTTTGATATAGCTTCATGTCCTTGAATTCTTCTCCTCCATATCTGCTTAATTTGTGATTCACCTCCGTTGGAGTAGGTGCCACCCTGCAATCTTCCATTTTAAACTTGATCAACAAGTTCTCCAAATACCTCTCTTGAGTCACAGACACTCCATGTTGAGTATATGAGATCTCCATGCCCAAGAAATATGACAAGTCTCCCAAGTCACTAATCTTGAACTCCTTCTCCATTTTCTTCTTGAGGCTTTGTATGCCCTTCCCATCTGTACCTGTAAGGATTATATCATCAACATATATGCACATATAAATGAACCCATCATCACTTGCTTTGACAAGCAAGCTACTATCTGCTTTAGATACTTGGAAACCAAGTTCCTTCAAAAACTTTACGTCTATAATTCCATGCCCTTGATTCCTGCTTCAAACCATACAAAGCTCTCTTGAGCTTAGATACATATTCTGAATACCTTTTATCTATGAATCCTTGTGGTTGTTCCATGAAAACATCATCTGAAATATAACCATTAAGAAAAGCATTCTTCACATCTAATTGGCATAATCTCCAACCTTTACATGCACGAATGGCTATGAGTGTCCTGATGGTTGTCATCTTTGCAACAGGACTATAGGTCTCATCATAGTCTATACCATATATCTGAGCAAAACCCTTCACAACAAGTCTAGCTTTATACCTAGACACACTTCCATCTGCATATCTCTTTGTCTTGTAGACCCATTTGCATCCAATGATCTTCTAACTATTTGGTTTAGGAACCAAATCCCAAGTCTCATTTTCCATCAATGCATCATACTCTTCCTGCATAGCTTTCTCCCAATTTGCTTTAACTTTTGCCTCTTCATATGTAGAAAGGTCTTCATCTACTTTCACCATGTAAGCATAGTCTTTAGTAGTCAAAAAAGAAGTGTCATAGCCGTACCTTGTAGGTTGCCATTTGTGTCTTGATGACCTTCTGATTTCACCACTTCTTGAAGTTTCTGGTTCATCACATTCTGGATCAAACCTTGGCACTTCTTCAACTTCAACCTGTACTTCATTGTTCTCTTCTTCATCAAATATTTGAACCTTTGATTTACCTTTCTTTTGATGCACAACTTCTTCATCACCTGCATGATTATTGATTGTACCTGCATACCAAGTACCTTGCTCATCAAATGTAACATCCTTTGATACAAGGAATTGCTTTGTGGATGGACTCCACAACCTACATCCCATCTGCTTATCATCATATCCAATGAACACATACTTTTCAGCTTTAGGTTCCAATTTATGCCTCAATTGAGATGGCACATATGCATAGGCCAAACATCCAAACACTTTGCAATGATCTAAGGTAGATCTCTTACCCCACCATGCCTCGTATGGTGTCATACCCTGCAAAGCTTTACATGGTAACCTATTAACCAAATATGTAGATGTATTATAGCCTCAGCCCACAAGTAATTTGGACAATTTTTCTCCTTCATCATTGATCTTGCAAACTCAACAAGAGTTCTATTTCTCCTTTCTGCTACACCATTTTGTTGAGGAGAGTACTTGCAAGTAACTTCCCTTTTTATACCTACATTCCATAAGTAATCACTGAACTCATTAGAGAAATACTCTCCCCCTCCATATGACCTTAGTCTCTTCAACTTTTGACGTGTAATTCTTTTTGCATACACATGATAATGTTTAAATGTATTGAATACCTCTGATTTATCTTTAGTCATATAGATAGTGATCCACCTAGCATATCTTGAACCATTAATACTGAAATCCTTTGATGGTCCCCACACATTTGTGTGTACCAACTCAAGCTTCTCTGAATACATAAATCCATGCTTAGAATATGATTGCTTATGAGCCTTACCTAATTGACATGCCTCACATCTGTAGTCATATGTTGACCTAGAACATTAGGCAATCCAAGCACTAAACCCTTGTTAATCATATCCTTAATACCTCTTTCATTGAAATGTCCAAGCCTTTTGTACCAAAGATCTAACTCAGAGATCTTATGTCCTCCATAAGTGAACAAGGCATGACCAGCATTACCTTGAATCTTCAATGTGAAGAGTCTTCCTTCTTTCTTCCCCAAAACAATTTTTTTATACCCATTGCTAGGGTCTTCCACAAAAACTCCATCATTAGTGAACCTTACTTCACAACCTTTTTCAACAATTTGCCCTACACTTATCAAATTCTTTGGAATTGTAGGAACATAAAAGACCTTACTTAGAAGAGTACTTCCATCCTTGGCCTTCACTGATCCATTGACTTCACATTGTGCTTTGTATTATCACCTCTTTGAACTACATGACTAGTTACCTTATTCTCCAAATCAATCATCAAAGCAATGTTACCACTCAGGTGATTGCTACACCCTGAGTCAATGTAAAAGACTCTTTGATCTTCACTTTGCCTTTCACAGGCTGCATTCATAATCAAGGTTGAATCCTCCTTCTGATCTGAAGCATAATTCTAGTAGGTATTGTTGTAGGATTGACTTTGGAATCCTCTACCTGCATTTCTTCCAAAGTAACCTCTACCTCTGAAATTACCTCTTTGGTTTCTTCCACCTCTTCCTCTTGAATTAAAGTTCTGACTATATCCTCCATTATTTTGCTTATTATGCCAAAAATCATGAGCTAAATGATTTCTCTTACCACAAATCCAGCAAGCTTTGGCTCCATCTTTATTACTTTTGCCTCTTCCTCTACCTGTGCCACCTCCTCTTCCTCTCAAGAAGTTGGCTTGGCTAGTTGTACCTTCTTCTTCATTTGATTGTTGTTTACCTTTGTTATTCTTCTTCTTATCCTTTGAATACATTGCTTGACCTGCACTCTTATCACCATCACCTTTGACATCCTGCTCAAAAGTTAGCATGTGTCCTAGCCACTCATTTAAATCAGGAGTGAAATGATCTAGTGACAATTCAATAGACAAAATGAATGGCTTCCATTTCTCATCTCCTCTCAAACCTGTGAGGATTTGCCTTACCAATTTATCCTCCTCAATATCTTCATCAACTACTCCTAATGCATCTGCAATGTCCTTCATCATTGTTACATAATCAAAAATGGATTGAGAAGCTTTCTTCTTGAATGTGGTAAACTTTGCCCATAAGGATGCCTTCCTTGACTTTGCAGTGTTTTGGAAATGCTCCTCCAAAGCATTCCATATATCACTTGCACTTTCAAGACCTCTAATATGAGGTAGCAAGTAGTCCTTGACTCCCATGTAGATGATGCTCCTTGTTTGAGCATCTCTCTTCATCCAAGTCTTCAAATCTGAGAGTTCATACCTAGTTGGAACACTAGGATTTCTGAATTGTGGTTTTTCTTCTTCACATGTGATATAACCTATCAGGTCTTTGCTCAGGAGATGAGCTTCCATCCTCATTGACCATGCTGGATAGTTTTCTCTATCGAATTTCTCTATCTGAAGAGAATCTCCCATCCTTTCTTCACCTATGTATTAAATTCTTCAATCTTTATGAGGAATAAGTGTACCTTTACTTTGAATGCAGTTCATTTTGATGTTCTTGATAGCTTGAGGCCTCCTTCTCAAGCTTTCCCTTAAAGATTTCACCTTTTGAACCTTCAAATGTTAACTTCTATATAACTACAGCAGTCGGGGTCCTCCTTGCTTCTATTTTGATGATTCCTACTCTGATACCACTAACAGAGAGTGTTAATCTCCAAAAGAACAAGTTATACTTGATGTTAGAGCACCTCTATATCAAGAATAACTCAAAACCATTACCAATTTGGAGGATCAATACCAAATTACCAAAATTTTGAACTAATTGTGAAGAGAGTCATTTCTCAAAAAAGTCTACTGCACATAACTCTTTAATTGACTAATCTCTCAGCCTGATCACAATTAGGATCTGAAAACTTGTACTGAGGTCAATAAAATATAGACTTAGACTTGTACAAAAGAATTTCACAAAATATTAAACACGGAAGGAGTACTCAGCAAAAGATCGGGCACAATTTTTCTTCTTCTCTGAAAAGTTTTACATCTGACTGATGAGAGAGATCTTCCTCATTTCTAAAATTTCTAATGACCCTTACAACTTCTAATTCTTCTATTCACATGCTCTCTCATACTTGCCTGAATTTCTACTTGTATATTTAGGCATATATGTACAAGCTCATGACCATACAAAAGGTATAAGTGAGCTAACTACAAATTAATATACATATGTATACAAATCTTCATTTCCTGAACATACTCTATCTTCATTCTTCAATTGTTTATATTTTCTTCATCCTTTGACTTCAAGTCTTTATCCAAAACATCAATTGGTGGTTGACTTGCACCAACATGATAGCCTCAAGTGAGAAACTATGTAGTAAAGCCTAACTCTTGAGCATACACCTTGCCATCTCCATGAGTGACCTCTTCTTTCGTTCAGTAACTCCATTTTGTTGAGGTGTATACGGCAATGTACACTGACGTTTTATCCGCTATTCAGCCAGAAATGCATTAAAGTCAAAAGACATATATTCCCCCCTCAACCAGAACAGAGGGTGCCCATTTTACGTGCTGACAAATTTCTAGCCAAAATCAAAAACTGTTTGAAGCACAAACACTTTGGACTTTGCTTTCAATGGATATACCCATGCATGCCTGGAAAAATCATCAATGAAAGCCATGAAGTAAAGATAGTTTCCAAAAGCGGGTGTTTGCATAGGACCACATACATCACTATGAACAAGCTACAATTTTTGTGTAGCTCAAATAGAACTATCTTTTGGGAATATGAGGAACGCTCCATTTTGCCCAAAATACAACCTTTGCATAAATGTTTACCAGGTGCCTCAAGTTTGGGCAAAGAGGACATGATTTCAAATTTATGTAGGCGTAGCAAACTAAAAAATTTTAGATGACCAAAGCATGCATGCCAAAGCTTTGCATATGACATAGCTTTGGTATCATGTATTGCACATGTTGAATCATTCACAAATTTTTCATAATTAATGAGCTTATACACCCCACAAGATAAAATGCCAAAAGCAATAATCACGTTGCCATTTGAAAGATCATGAATTGTACACCTCTCATCAACAAATTTCACAACCAAACCAATCTTGGCTAAGGCCAAAACTGATAATAGACTCTTCTTGATCCCTATCTCATATAAAGCATCTGACAATGTAAAAGAACTACCATGAGTAGTAGTTAGAATGATCTTACCAACTCCCATAACACGATAAGAGGAGTTATTGGTGCATGTAACAGTATTCACTATAGGGGCAGGCTCGAGTGAAGAGAAGAAACTACACTGTGAGGTAATATATTTGGTCACCCCACTATCAAAGTACCAAACATCTGAGTCTATTGCAGACTCGCACTACTCATGAGAAGATGGGTCAAAACTGCAAACAATAGTAAATGCCCATTCTTCATCCTGCACAAGATTAGCATACTCTATTTTCGGTCTAGAGACCTCTGCAACAACCATTCCGGCCTCTTTCTTCCTTGCCTCTTTAGCAGCCAATTTTGGACAGCTCTTAATGAAATTTTCATTTTCTTTATAGTATTTACAAAGCAATTTCATTTTTTTTTCTTCTCATCTTTGTCTTCCTTCTTCGATTGTGCAGAATTAGCAGGAATAGTCTGCACAAGTGGACTGTCAGGAAGGATTTCATGAGAAGAAATAAAGCGTTCCTTCAAATCTTGATCTTTTTCAAAAAATTGTCCATAGAATCACCTTCATTCATGTGCTCACTCTCCAAGTGTTTTCAAAGGTAAGCAACACGAGCCTCATTCCTAGCCTGGTACAATGTGGTAAGTGTATCCTGAGCATCCTTAACTATTATTCAAGAGTGAATGTGAGGAATAATGGCATGTTTGATAGACAAAGCTATCAATGCATGCGCTTGAGCATCTCTGCCATCCCAACAAATTTGCTCTATAGTAGCTACAGCAGAAACCGCAACACGAAGAGGAATCACTAATAACCCAAACAAATCACTAATGCATCTCCTTTGAAATTAGTAAATGTTGTGGAATCTGGATCACTGAAATGTCAAGACAAACAACAGTCAAAGAGCTACAAGCATTTATGGGACATTGTGGATACTACATAAGGTTTATTCACAATTATGCCATAATTTCTAAGCCACTATGTAACTTAATTACAATATTTGAGTGGAGTGAAGAATGTGAAGAAGATCTTAAGAAGCTTAAAACATGGTTAAGTACAACCCCAATGTTGAAACCTCCAAAGTGGGAAAGGATTTTTCATGTTCATGTAGATGCTTCTAATTTTTCACTAGGATGCATCTTAGCTCAGACAATAGAGGATACAAAATTGGACTTTCCCATTTCTTATGCAAGTAGGAAACTTAACCAAACTGAGAAGAATTACACAACCACTGAGAGAGAAGGATCAAGCATGATATATGTAGTTAAGAAGTTTAGACATTATCTTCTGGCTAATAAGTTCAAATTCCTTGTAGATTACTAGGCCGTGTTGTGATTGGTAAATAAGCCATGTAACATAGGTAGAATATTTAGATGGTTTTTGTTATTAATGGAGTTTGATTTTGAAGTAATAGTGAAGAAGGAAAAACTCACATTAGAGCATGCCATCTATCTAGATTGAACAATGGAGAGAAACCAAAGGGAGTAGATGATGAAATACCTGATACTTATCTTTTCAAAGTTGAAACTAATTCCTAAATGGACCAATCACATAGTTCTAATCTTGAGTTTTGGACTTCAATTTAGAAAACAAGATATTAAGAAATAGATATGTCGAAGCAAAATTGCATATTGAAAGAGGAACAAAATAGTTACGTGGAGAATGCACATGACTCACAAGGTATAGTCCATGCATCCAAATCTCAAATCCTAACAAATTTGCATAGATTAGGGGTGTATTGGCCTGATCAGAAGAGAGATGTACATGACTTTGATGAGAATTTCCATACTTGTCAAGGGAAACAACTTGTTGAAAATGCAACTTTGTTCATAATTCAAAAAATTATTCATGGAGTGAGGAAATAGTTAAGTACTTGAAAATCAACAAAGATCAAGAAAAGAGTAGTCTCCATGATCAAGTAATAGCATTATAATGCCAAGATTATTCATTGATAGAAGAACAGTTGTACAAGAGAGGAAAAGATGTAAATTTGAGAATATGCCTTCATGAAGATGAATATGTCAAAATTCTTCAATTCGCACATGTTGGAGCAGCATTAGGACACTTTTCAGCTGAAAGAATTGCAAAATTAGTAATATATGTTGGAATGTGGTGGGTGACTTTACATCAAGATGCAGAGTTATTTGTGAAAAGATGTGATATTTGACAAGGGACGAAAAAACTCATAAGGAGGGATGAAATGCCTCTTAGACCAATTATGAGTTTTAGAGCCTTTTCAAAGTGGGGAATAGATTTCATTCAACCTATCTCACCTCCTTCTAAAAGTACTCATGCGGAGTATATCATTGTGGCAACTTACTACTTAACTAAGTGGGCAGAAGCTAGGGCAACAAGAAGGAATGACACACAAACCACTATGAAATTTCTCTTTGAAAGTATTTTTCTGAGATTTGGGTTACCTATTGAAATAGTGAGTGACAAGGGTACTCATTTTGTGAATGAAATAATAAAACATTTGTTAGAGGAATTTTTAGTCATTCGTAGAGTGTCAGCACTTTATTATCCTCAAAACAATGGTCTAGCAAAGAGTACAAACAAAATACTTTTTGGAATTTTACTAAAGATAGTACACACCAAAAGATGAGATTGGGATAAGTAATTACATCATGCTCTTTGTGCATATAGATTTGCTTATAAAATCAGCATTGGAACAACACCATTCAACATGGTGTATGGTCAAATTGTTGCCCATGGAATTCTTAATTCCAACATTGAGAGTAGCACAAACCCTAGAATGGAGAGGACATGAATTGGTGGATAGATTTGCAAATTTTGAAAAATTGGGATCCACTAGACTTCAAGCAATAAACTCTTTATATGCAAAAGAAAGGAGACAAAAATCATATTTTGACATGCATGTCAAAGACAAAGGCTTGAAAGAGAGAGGTCTAGTTTTGGCATTTACTATTAAAAAAATGGATAAAAAACTACACAAAAGAGGCCATGGAACGTATATTTTACATAAGTTGAGTCCACATTGTGCAATACAATTGGCAACCTTGGATGGAATAATCATGAATAATTACATAAGTGGAAAGCAATGTAAAACAAATAAGTTTTTGCAAAGCAAATAATCAACAAATGTACCTATATTCTTATTACCAAAGAGAATTTGGAGGGTGGATAAGCAAGCACTACAGACAAAGAGTTATAAATTTTAGTCATTATTTTTATAAATAAGTATTTCAAATATTTTTTACTTTAAAAAATGGAGAAAAACACATACACACACCAAGGCTTATTTTTTAGATGATTGATTTTGCATAAAATTAATAAAAAATAATAAAACATAATTTTGAAACTTTTTAGGGTAATAAATTTGCATTTTCAATTTTAGGATAAAAGCTTACACTAATGGTTATTTGGTTGGTCAGTCGAAATAGTTGAAGAAGTATATATATAAAAAATTTTCTTTCATGTGATGTTTTTAGTGGAATTTGTTTTTCAATGGAGTGATTTGTAGATGGCATAGGAAATGCTCAAGGGGATGAAAATCACTCTAGCAAGGGGCCATTGGTTCTTAGATGCAAGAGAAAGTTCAAAAAAAACCAAAGAGCATCTCGAATGGGTTGCCAAGTATATACACTTGGTAAAATCAAGACATTTCAAATTCAAAGTAGCTACTAGAGACATCCAAACATTGAACAAAAGTGAGTATATTATGGACGTTTGGGAGCAAGTGGGAATCAAGGGATTTTTGGATTTACACACTATAATGATAGATATATCAAGGTGAATTGAAGTTATAGAGTCACTCGATAAACATTTCTAGAATGAGAATAATAAAAAAGAATACCTATGTAACGTAATATATTTTGAAGGAGTATATAAGGGGATTCACATCAACCAATAGTTGGTCAGGAAAGAACTTTTTCTGGAGGAAGGAACTAATTACAACCTGAATGACATCAAAAAAGAGATGGATCTGCATAAAGATATAAAGAAATTCACAAATTTTGAGCTAGAGGTAGTGAACTAGGTAGTCTTCCACCAACACTTCTGCTCCATCCAGATGGCTAGATACACTCAGCTACATAAGCCTATCACATTAGCCTTCATGAAGAGAGGAGGAGCAAAGAAGATGGATATGTCAAGCTATGTCATTAACTACATCTATGAAGAAGCCACCCATTGGAAAAAGAAAAACTTCCTAGGAGGAGGCCGCATGTTGACCAAAATTATATATGCAGCCTTGGAGCAAGAGGAAGAGTTGGAGCCCATTTTGAGTTACAAGGAGTTGGAGGCATTTGTAGCAAGTCAAGCTACTCAGTCTTAGAAAATAACAGATAAAAAGAGGAAAGAAATGGAAATAAATCCTAAGACAACTATAAGGTATACCACAAGTAAATCAATGCCCAAGGTCATGGAAGTAGTGACAACCAAACCCTTAAAGAAAAGATAAAAATAACAGAGTCTCAAGAAGAGAAATTATTATGAGGGTGAAAGAAAACGCAAGGAAAGCAACAATAAACTTAGAAGAACCTACAAATGAAGAGATTGTAGTTGCTCAGAGAGAGACACAAGTTTGGCATAGCACCTCACCCTCCCATGGTTGCAAAATAGAAACTATATACATATTAACTATAGGGGAGCGAGGATCAAAGAAAAAAAAATGAAGAACAGTATCAAAAGATGCTAAAAGATTTTATAGATAAAGCTCCAGATTGGACTAAGGAAGAGTTGCAAGTGTATGACAAACTCCATGAGAGTTTAATCAGCTCAAAAATAGAAGTAACTTTTATGAAGAGAGAAATTGAATTAAAAAAATTATTTGATATGTTATGTATGGCTAAAGAGAAAATGAATATAGTGGCTCCAAAGAAGATCAAGCCAGTCAAGCCTACCAAGGACAAGGCGGCACAGGAAGAGGTTGTAGAAGATAAAAGAATAAGAAATATCAAGAAGAGCAAAAAAGGCATGAGGATAAGGATGAAGATGATAGGGAGTATGAACAACTACCACCTTTGCTATTGGAATCGCCACCAAGCCTTTTAGAAGGAGGATCTACTATGGTACATAAAATGGATCAAATTATCTGTGTACCACAACCTCTAGAGGAAGAAGAACTAGTAGAAGGAGAAGAAAATGAAGAACATGAAGCTGAAGACTATCAATTTCTCCAGATATAGAATTTTCTTCACAAGGAGTCAAATAGATGAACGAGTTTGATATCAAGAAACTAAAAGAACTAGAAAAAGAAGAAGACATTGATGATTTTTTTTGTTGTGCTTCTACGGGATTTGAGTCTCAACTGGTTCAAATAAATCAAATGAGTGAGGAAGATGAAGATCATGGACAAGTAGTGGTTGTAACCACTCAAATAGAACATGAGAATGAAGAGTTTATGGATGATCATCAAATTTTAAAGACAAGCCATTAAGAACCAGATAAACGTTATGAAGGGTATTTAGAATTGAGTGAATTCCATTTAGAGAAAGTGGAATCACATGAGGAAACAATAGTTTTAACTACAAAAAAGAAAAAGATGAAGATAAATGGAAGATGTAGGAGTTTGAGAAGAAAAAGAACAAAAAGGATAGCAAGAAGGCATAACTAAAGTATTAACAAATATATTCAGAATGATGAGAGAAACCCTAAAAGAAGATAGAGAACATAAGCAACAGCAAGAAGATGATAAAGAAAATAAGGACAATCAAGGAATTAGGGTTGCACCACTTGAAAGCCCTAAGTTCACTTTCCAGGAGATAGTTCAAGAGAAAGAGGAAGAAGGCAGAACTTCTACAATAGATCAAGAAGAAACAAAGCCACTTGAAGATGGACAAATCAAGATTCAAGAGTGCAACACGGATTAAGGAAAAGAAGAAAAGAAGGATCAAGAAGTAAAAGAGTTAAATCAAATCATCATTAGAGAAGCAACAAAAAATTAGTCAGAGGGAACAAATAAAAGTTATTCTTCAACTTAGAATGGAAAATTTCTCAAAAGGTTCAAAAATGGAAATCTTAGCACGTTTGAGAATGGAAGAAGACAAAAGAAAACAAGAAATTGAATACCTTCATAGTCAAGAGCAAGCTTTGAAGATTCAGGGATAGAACAAGTCTCTCTTGGAAGATAATGCCTATGTCTAAGATGCAATCATCAAATTGACACATGAGGTGGTTGGACACATGGAGAAAATCAAAGCTTTGGATGACGAAAAGAAGATGATTGAAAGGGGGTTTGAAAAGATGAAGCAAAACAAAGACATAGAAATACAAAAAGTACAAGTAGAAATTGAAAATAAAGAGAGAGAGAGAGAGAGTAAAAGATTCAAAAAGAAGTATTTCAAAAGAAGGAGGTAGAATTTAAGAATCAACAACAATAGTTCTAGAGATAAGAAGAGGAGTTCAAGGATATAGATAGAGACATATGGAACATCAAGCTTACACTATGCTTGAGGTGGATTTCATCTACATCAAAGGCTATCGTGTCGAAAGAATATCCATTGGAGAGTTCTTTTTCTTATGCTCATTTATTGTATTTTTTTGAGAGATTTTTTATGGTTCATTTACTATTGTAAAAGCCTTGAGTTTTACACATGTAAAGGTAGAAAGATAAAGCCCAAATCCGACGAATTTGTGGTGGTTGAAGTTGCAATAAATCACCTAAAAGTAGATCAAACTAGATCTTCAATTCTACTATATTGTAGGAAAGTGAATTGATTCCCTCCAACAACCATTCCCACCTTCATTTGAATTCAAAATTCACTTGTAAAAGTCTTGGAACACTTATAGAGTCTATGTAAAGACTTGAAATCACTTGTACATTACATGGAAGCAATATACATACACGTGACCATCATTGTCTTGCTCCTTCAATTCTCTGCATCATCATCTTCACCAACACTAATCTTGCAAAGGCTGTTGTTGTCTCTCTAGCAAGATGGCTCATTGGAAAGCTATTAGTATCTAGTTTATGCCTATAACTTTTCTTAGCATTTGGTTCTGTAGATTGGGAGAAATCTGAGTTTTTCTCTCTCGGGGTCAATCTCTGTGTATTCTTGAAAAATAGGAAGTACCACCGGTGAATGTCTCATTCATTCCTATAGCATATTTTGCTTATTCCTTATACTTTTGTGCATTCTATACACTCAACCCTATGTGTATCACACCCATAAAAGGATTTTTTCTAATTGTAATCACACTGGTCGCTATGGGTATTTGAAGTTCATTGTCTCTTCCATAGATAGTAAGTTTTTTGAGCTACTCGACCCGTGCACCTATCTGTTTTGTATTGACTCATTCTCCTTGATGCTCCAAAGTACATAGTGTGTTTCTTTGCACTTATCACATGCTTATAAGGTCTATTTGAGTCTCCATAAGCTCAAGGGCTGGTCTTGTGCCAGTTGGCTAGACCAAACTTCGTCGCTTCGAAACGCATTTTTCTACCTTCTACAAGCTTCTCCAAGTTCTTTCAGTGGTATCAGAGCTAGATCAAGATGAGTGACGGCTTTCCCTCAATGATAGAGAAGCTTGATTGATAGAACTACGTGGCTTGGCAAATCAAAATGGAGGCCTATTTGTAAGGTAGAACTCTTTATGGAATTGTAGCAGGTGATGAAGTTATGCCTATTCCAAGATCCAAAGGAGGACCTACACAAGAGGAGACAGATAAGCTCACACTTTGGTGCACAAGGGATGCTCAAGCAAGGTCGTACATACTAAACTCTATCTTTGACTTTCTATTACCACATATTAGAGTATGCAAGACATCTCAAGAGACTTGGGATGCCCTCGAGACTTTGTTTTCTGCTAGTACCAAAGCAAGAAAGAATCATCTTTGGAACGAGTTCAACCAAATGAAGAAGACACCTAAACAAACCATCACAGAGTTTGTTACCAAGGTCAAGGAGGCTGCAGATCAGTTAGCATCCATTGGAGAGCTGTTTGAAGAAGAGGTAATCATGAGGCAAATTCTCAATGGCATTCGAACTGATAAGCAATGGCAATCCTTCACGACGGCTTATGATCTCATCATGGATGTGCAAACTCTAGACTTCAACATCTTTCTTCGACAACTCTTCAATCAAGAAGCCAACAATAGCATAAAGGAAGTTAACTCTTATCATGGTGATTCAACTAGTGCTCTATATGCAGATAAGAAGGATAAGAAGCAGAAAGGCAAGAAGAAGGAAGAAGATGAAGAAGAGACCTCCCAAGCCAACTTCGCAAGCAAGAGCAAGTGGAAAGGGAAGAAGAAAGGACCAAAGCAAGACAAAGCCAAAGGTGAGAATGTTCAACCTTGTGCCATATGCAATAAGACCAACCACACCACTCAAAATTGTTGGTTCAACGCGAAGACCCAAAAAGGAAGTGGAAGAGGTGGATATGGCAGCAATAGAGGCAGAGGTGGACACAACTTCAACAATAACAATAGAAGCTATAATAGAAGGGACTACAACAATTATTCAGAAGATCAACCACAGGAAGACTCATTGCTTCTTATGAATCTAAACCACAAAGAAGGTAAAGAAGATGATCATTTGTTCTACATAGATTCAAGATGTTCGAATCATGTTGCAGGCAACATTGCTCTTCTATCTGATTTGGAAAGTCCAAAGCATAGACATGAAGTGCAAACAGGGGATGACACAAAGCACAATGTGGAGAAGATTGGTAATGTCAAAGCTTCCAATGGCAGGACAAACATTCTGAGTAAGGTTCTCTATGTATCCACTATCACTAAAAACCTAATAAGTGTAGGCCAAATAGTTGAAAAAGGCTTGCAAGTTAGGTTCACCCAACATGGAGCTTTTGTGGAAGATCCATGTCAAGGCTTCAAAAAGATAGCCTGAGGTGAGAAGCATGGTAGGCTCTTTACTTTTGAAGTAGGAGAAACCAGGAACATAGCTCTATTCAACTTTGGGTCTCAAACCCTAAGTGAGCTTGAAGTGTGGCATAAGAGACTTGCTCATGTGAATGAAAGAACCTTGAAGGATATATGCAA
This sequence comes from Ceratopteris richardii, assembly GCA_020310875.1. Lineage (NCBI taxonomy): Eukaryota > Viridiplantae > Streptophyta > Polypodiopsida > Polypodiales > Pteridaceae > Ceratopteris > Ceratopteris richardii. The sequence goes on from CM035406.1 coordinate 137,351,840, forward strand.
GGATCAAAGTGTTCTAGGACTGCCGAACATATCAAAGCAACACATGATCAACAGGTGTGATGCATGTCAGATTGGGAAGGCACAAAGACAACCATTCAACCACAAAGGCTACATCCACAACAACTTATTGGACTTGGTACATACAGATGTATGGGGAACAAGTCAAGAACCTTCATTGGCAGGATCAAGGTATTATGTCTCATTTATTGACGATCATAGTAGATGGATTGTTCTATACTTTATCAAGAGTAAGAATGAAGTGTTTGATTGCTTCAAGAAGTATCTTGCACATGTTGAGAATCACACAGGTAGATCACTAAAGAAGCTCAGATCTGATGGAGGGGGAAAATACTTCTCCAAAGAGTTTGATGAGTTCTTGCAGGAAAAAGGTATCAAAAGGGAAGTGACTACTAGGTACTCTCCTCAACTAAATAGAATTGCAGAGAGGAGAAACAAGACATTGGTTGGATCAGCCCGAACAATGCTTGAAGAGAAGAAGTTGCCACATTATCTATGGGCAGAAGCTATTTCAACTGTTGTGTACCTTGTCAATAGACTACCATCCAAATCACTTCAAGGTATGACTCCTTATGAAGCATGGCATGGAAGAAAACCTAGTCTTGGACATTGCAAGGTTTTCGGTTGTTTAGCTTATGTTCATGTACCATCACAAATAAGAGGTAAGCTAGATGAAAGGGCAACAAAGGCAGTGTTTATTGGATATGATTCAACTCAAATGGGTTACAGGTTCTTCAATCCTTCAACCAAGCAATTCACTACAAGTAGAGATGTTGTGTTTGAAGAACACAGGTCTTGGTATGATGAAGACAAACAAAAGGTAACACTACCATATGATCTTGATTCTGACTTTCATCAATTAGGAAGCAAGCATGATACATAGGTCCAAGATCCAATAAGTGATAAAGACGATGACCAAGATGAAAGGGAAAAGGATTACAAGCTATGGAAGTCAAGAGACAAAATAAAGATGCAAGAGGTTGGAGAATGCTCCAAACAAGTACCTAGAAGATCAGCAAGAGAGAAGAAACAACCAAAAAGGTATGGATATGATTCCACATTTGTTACGAAGCATTCAATATGGAATTACAGGTTGGTTACATATCTTCAAGATCAAGGGTTCAAAGCTAGCAGCTCAGATCCTTCTCTATTCATCAAAAGGGATCACAATGAGGTTATCTATCTATGTGTATATGTAGATGATATTATTGTGACAAGTGATGATCTAAACGGCATTCAAAGGATCAAGAGACACATACAGAGGAGTTCAAAATCAGTGACCTAGGTGAGCTCACATATTTCCTAGGTATGCAAGTGATATACACAGATGAAGGAATGTATTTGACTCAAAGAAGATACATTCAGGATCTTCTTCTCAAGTTCAAAATGGAGAACAATAAACCTGCAGGTACACCTTTGGAGATAAATCATAAACTAAGTGTTTATGAAGGTGAGGAAATTGAAGACATTAAAGAGTATCAAAGCTCGGTAGGTAGCTTGATATATGCTACTCATACAAGGGCAGACATCTCATATAGTGTGGGAGTGCTTAGTCAGTTCATGCACTCACCGAGAAGACCACACATGGATGCGGCTAAGAGAGTACTTAAGTATCTCAAAGTTACAATCAACGAAGGTATATTCTATCGTTACTCTTCAGATTTGGATATCAAAATCTACTCAGATGTAGATTGGGCAGGAGCTAAGGATGATAGAAAAAGTACATCTGGTTACTTAGCATTTGCAGGTTCGAAGCTAGTGTCATGGAGTTCCAAGAAGCAACCAACAGTTGATTTATCCTCAACTGAAGCAGAGTACAGAGGCTTGACCATAGCAACTCAAGAGGCAATATGGTTAAAAGCATTGTATACAGATTTGGGACTTGTGAGTTCCAAACCTCACATATTTGGAGATAATGTAAGTTCCATGCATCTAGCGGCAAATCCTATTTTCCATGCGAGAACCAAGCACATAGAAGTCCATTACCACTTCATCAGGGAGAAGCTCATGGAAAAGGAGATTGACATTTCTTTTGTTCCAACTGAAAAGCAAGTGGCAGATATGATGACGAAGGCACGTGATGGAATAAAGCTTTGTAGTTTCAAGCTATGGCAGGGATTCAACCTATCAGAGAATGAAGACTCAAGCATACTTTAGCTTGAGGGGGAGCTATTGGAACATCAATATATTACTATGCTTGAGGTGGATTTGATCTACATCAAAGGCTATCGTGTCGAAAGAATATCCGTTGGAGATTTCTTTTTCTTATGCTCATTTATTGTATTTTTTTGAGAGATTTTTGATGGTTCATTTACTGTTGTAAAATCCTTGAGCTTTACACATGTAAAGGTAGAAAGATAAAGCCCAAATGCCACGAATTTGTGGTGGTTGAAGTTGCATTCAATCAAGCAATCAATCACCTAAAAGTAGATCAAACTAGATCTTCACTTTTCCTAGATTGTAGGAAAGTGAGTTGATTCCCTCCAACAACCATTCCCACCTTCGTTTGAATTCAAACTTCACTTGTAGAAGTCGTGGAAAACTCCTAGAGTAAATCACTTGTACATTACATGGAAGCAATATACACACACTTGTGACCATCATTGTCTGGCTCCTTCAATTCTCTGCATCATCTTCTTCGCCAATAGTAACCTTGTAGAGATTGTTGCTCTCTCTCCAGCAAGATGGCTCATTGGAAGGGTATTAATGTTTCGTTTATGCCTATAAATTTTCATCGCATTTGGTTCTGTAGATTGGGAGAAATCTGAGTTTTTCTGTCTCGGGGTCAATCTCTGCGTATTCTACACTCAACCCTATGTGTATCACTCACATAAAAGGATTTTTTCTAATTGTAATCACGCTGGTCACTATGGGCATTTGAAGTTCATTGTCTCTTTCATAGATAGTAAGTTTTTTGAGCTAGTCGACCCGCGAACCTATCTGTTTTGTATCAACTCATTCTCCTTGATGATCCAAAGTACATAGTGTGTTTCTTTGCACTTATCACATGCGTATAAGGTCTATTTGAGTCTCCATAAGCTCAAGGGCTGGTCTTGTGCCGGTTGGCTAGACCAAACTTCATCGCGTTGAAACGCATTTTTCTACCTTCTACAAGCTTCTCCAAGTTCTTTCACATAGAACATCATAAAAGAAAATACAGTATATTATATTCATCATTCAAAAAAAAATCAAGGAGCACAATGAAGAATTACTATCCATGCTATAACCAAATAGTAATACAATTGTACAGAGCATTGAAGAGTTAGAGAGAGTAAAGAAGCTAAAAAAGAGCTACAGGAATTGAGAAATGAAAATCAAAAACTCAAGGAACAAATGCAGACACACAATAAAGCACGTCATCAATTACAAGAGTTGATGGCACAACTGAAAAAAATGTTTGATTCAAAACACAAGTTAGAAAATAAATGGAAATTTATGCTAAAGACATGAGAAATGATTTTCAAGTAATAAATGAGTGGGAAAATAAAATCAAAGATATGATGGAACGCATCAAAGAATAGGATAAAAAAGAAGAGAAAATATTTGAGGAAGAAAGATTTAGTCTAGCCAGAGAAACATCTAATGGAGCAACATAGGAAATTCACATGAATGTTCAATCTAATGCTAAAGATTAGCAAGCAGTATCAAAACCTTATACAATACTTGTAGATAGAAATCATAGAATTAGATATGACAGATGTGAAGCGAAGCTCATCAAATTTTTGCTAAATAAAATGAAAAAGCCCATAGGGACATTATCCAGTTTTGATATTTTGGATATGCCCTTACCCTAGTTATGCAAATCTATAAAAGAATACCAAATTTGTATACTTGACAAGGAGCCGTACTCATTTTTGGAATATTCAGATAGTCATTTTGTTTTGACAAAAGAATTCTTTCATAAGGTAAATCCCAAATGGAGAAGAGAATTTTTGGCAGAGCATAAAGAATGTAGGCATGTATTGACAGAGGCTCGTATCAGCTTATAGCTTAATCTAACATATTGTCCATGTGCTAGAAGAAGAGATTGGCCAACATTCTGGGAAAGAAGGAGGAGCGGACAAATCCCTAATACCTGGCTAAATTTTTCCAAGATAGCAGGTCCATCATAGGGAGGATAGCCAACAAAGTTGTATATGCTTAACATCATTGATACATTTATGAAGGATATGCAAAATGTATAGGACTATACCATTATTGTACAAATAAGAATACTAAATATGATAAAAGCATGTTTGGAAAGCTTCTTAGAGGTCAACATCAGGGCCATGAGATTTTTGGGCTTCCATTCTGGCATAGGTACACTTCTTTTTTATATGAGTGAGGCACTACACAAATAGTTTTTGATGTCCTATTTCATTCGAGTAATGTTTATGCAAAGCATCTATTTACAAACACTCAAAGATGTCTTCACGATTGGATCTTTTAAATAGGAAATGGAGATTTTTGGATAGTTTCTCTCATAACGGAGGCAAAAATTATAGCATATCAAATTATATTCATGGAATATCATAGTAGGAACACAATGGATGCTCCAAAAACCTCTATCAATTGGAGGAAAGTAATGCTAGAGTTAATAAATGACATTAACTCAGAAGAAAGGAAGAAGAATATTAAACTTCAATAGGTGTACAACAGCAAATAAAAACGGAAAACATACAGGCAAAGAATGTACAAAGATTTTGGTGAGGACATCAAAAGGTTTAGGAGAGGGAGGATCTTGAAGGAAGAGTTTGTCAATAGTTGGAAGTGGACATTTTTCTCTTGTAAATAGCCAAAAAATAGGTTTAGAAAGCCCTAAATTTTGTAAAACTCAGGAAGACTCTTCCTTTTTGAGCGTGCTGCTATTACATGGAGCAGTAAGAAGCAAGCCATTTTGCGTTGTTGAGTATAGTGGCTGAGTATAGAGGTGCAACAATGGAAGCATGTGAGACATCATGGCTAGAGATGCTACTTGCATATTTAGGTATGGAAGTGCAAAAGCCTATCATCGTTTGTTGCAATAATCTTCACAACATACAATTAGCATGAAATCTTGTTTTTCATGCTAGAACAAAGCATATCAAGGTGCATTATCACCTTGTCATGGAAAATATGCATTAGCAAGTGATATGGATCTTCTTTATGTGAGGAAAGATGAGTAGGTTGCTAATATTTTGCATATAATGAGTGATCTGCATCACACAATGAAAATCCAATGGAGGTTAAATAATCTTCAATCCTTGCATGTGAAGCATGAGGGGCTTGTTTAAGCCCATACAAAGCCTTTTTCAACCTCCAAACATATTCTAGATCCTTTGAATCTTGATATCCTTGTGGGTGGTCCATGTATACTTATTCTTGAAACTCACCATGTAACAAGCATTTTTCACATCCATCTAATGAAAAATCCATCCTTTTTTTGTAGTCAATGCAATATATAATCTAATAGTAGCCATTTTAGCTATAGGGCTAAATGTTTCCTCGTAATCTATTCCATATGTCTATGTTTATCAATCTTCTACCATTCATGCTTTATACCTTCTTATGCTACCATCAACATTGTGCTTTACCTTGTAAACCCACTTGCACCCTATGGGTTGTTCCCTTGCACCAATGGAACCAGTTTCCATACTTCATTTCCATAAATTGCAACCATCCCCTCATCATAGCTTTCTCCCAATCCACATTTCCAATTGCATCTTCAAAACAAGAATGTTGAGCATCTTCTATCACATTGGCCATGTAAGCACAATGACGAGCCATGTAGATCCATATGTTAATCATTGCATTGAATTTTGCATCCTTCATGATGCTCTTGGCCTTGGGTCACTTCTTCTTGTTGTATCATCTTTATATGTGTTTCTTACTTTTGGAGTCTTCACAGCGGGCATTCCAAGTTCTTCATCAAGGCTCTTATGTAAATTGCTTGATTTTTCATCAATGTCTTCAAAACCTGTAGATATTTTATTATCAACATAGATCTTTTCTTTACCTTTCTTGGATGCAGTCGATAAATTTTCTACACTAAAATTCTCATGTAAACTTCCACTCGAGTTGAGCTTATCGTGGTGCGGAGAGCTATGCATGCTTGGAACTCATGACATCATAGAAAGAGCTCCTTTTAGGGTTTGTAGGAGCAGATGCATTCATGCATGCTTGGTTCGTTAGAACTATCAAACTGTGTGCAGGTTCTTTATAGATCAAAAGAAAAACTATAATTCTATCGGGTGGACGCACACGAAATTTGAGCTACTGACTCCTGCTATCAAGGATGATGTGTATACCACTCAGCTAAACTAGTTCCGCATGGCCTGTTTTGTTAGAAAACTATAATTATCAGAGACAAAAAGAGTGCTAGCTTCAGATGGTGTTAGTAGGGCTTGAGCCGGTGACCTTTGGCTCATAAGACCGACGGTCCAGACCAATTGGGCCTCGGGACGATCTATTGTTTAGTATCATATAGATCTATTTATTGTCTTCAAATGCTATCTACCAAAATGGAAGTGGCTCTGAAAGTTCGTCGGTTGTAGTGCTAATGAACTCGACACCTAAGCCACGTGCAAGACCAACACTCTAACCAGGAGGGAGATGAGCGCTCTTTGCATTTTGATCACTCGCAAGTTTAATTGTACTAATGATTTCAAGCACAAGGCAGATATACTACTGCCACTATACGGGCGGCTGGATTGGAACCCACGACTTCGTGTGTGCATGTTCTCTCCCATTTGAGAGAAAAATGGGCTTTAATGTTTTTTAGTAGTTTAAGGATCAAACCTCCAATCTGTAGACGGGCATACACAATAAGCATCCAATGTGGATTAGCCAGAATCACATGAGAGGATTTTGAGTATGCAAGCCATTTTATCTCTTTGTTTAGTCATGCACCTGAGAGCTATCTTTGCTCTACCAACTGAGGATGGAAGCCCAAGAGGATTTTGTACCAAGATCAAGAAAGTGGAGACCTCAAGGGTCAAAAATGATACTTCTTTTGGACAATGAAAGGATGTAGCTTAATTAGGAGATAAGTATTTTCCAAGTTCATGTTTTCATTTCAATATTTGCTTTGCTGCTTTGCTCTATGCTTTCATATAGCATGTATGCTATTAACATTGAAGTAGGGAAGGAATCTTCAATTTTGAAAGCATTGTATGCAATTTAATGAAAGCAAAATCAGAGAGCATCGAAGTATGGAAATACTTGTCAAGCATAAGCATGCATCAACGAAAGAATGTCGGTGCATTTCTCCTTTTCAAAGAATGTTTTCATGCACAAAACACGTTTTCTTTTTGCTTGAAAAAGATAGTTAATGCTCAAGTTTATGCACATGAACGGCTATATATTTTTAAAAGCTAGCACGTATAATGTTTGTGCATGGATCATTGGGAATATGCATTTTCAAGCTCAAGAATTGCTTGATTTAAGTTCTGGTGCATGAAAGGAGAATGCTAACACATACATGCACTCACATGCCTTTGCATGCAAGAACAGGCATTTGCATATGCATGATTGTTTGTTAAGTAGTTGAATACTTATACTTTTGTTACCTCTTTTTTCTAACTCGACTTAGATAGTTAGGGAAAATAGAAAACTAGGTAGTTGCAAGGCTCCTGGATGTTGTGCAATGCAAGTAACTAGTTTGTTTTTCCCAAACGTGATACTTAGACATCACAAATTAGGAGTCTTGATTAGTGTTAAAAGATATGCATTTCTAGGGCACTCAAGTTTTGTTTTTCATAAAATAACTCCATTTGAAGGCTTTTGAACCTTAGGAAAGTCAAAGAATAAAGTTGAAGGTGCAACCTTATCCAAAAGAAGGCATTGGACCACCAAAATCCACTCCAATGAAGAGACAAAGTCACAAGGCAAGTGAAGAGACAAGGAGGACATGTGAAGAGACATGGAGGACATATGAAGAATCATAGAAGGCTCTCATGGCTATATAAAGACCATCCAAGCTCATTCAAGATGTGTATGGATGCTAGAAGTCGAAGTGCTGCATACATATGTGCCATTGATCCATAGGCTCTCATAGATGCTCTTATTCTCTTGTATATCTCTCCTACCCTTTCCAAAGGGTGCTCCATTTTCATAGTAGCCTGTTAGGACTTCAAATTCTCTTTGTAGGAAGATCCATTCTGAGAGTTCTTGTACTTGTTGGAAATCTTATAAAGCAAGGATTCTATTAAAAAAGATTTTTGGCAAAACTCTTATTGTACTATGAGATATAGCTATTGCATTTTCGGTTGTTCTATCTCGAAACCCGCTAGGAACACTGGGTTGTCGTGTGTGACTCAGTTTATAGGTCTACAGGTGTCCAAATCCAGTGATTCATAGATTATTGGAAATCCTTACTGTCTAGTTTTTGTGGCTAAAAGGGGTTTTGGATTGGATTCGGGAATCGTGAGATATACTAGTTTTAGTGAGTACTTGTCTGAGGGCAGATAGGTCTTGGGAAGGGTCCAAGCTTCTTGTTGTGCATTTGGAGGAGAAATCTTCCAACTGTGGTATTAAAGCTCCTTGTGGACATCAAGGAAAGTATAAAGAAGGAGGCCAAGCCAAGGAATCAACCATTGAAGCCTTTTCAAAGCTTGAAGGAGGTTGCAAACTTGGAACCAAGGAGGAGCTTCATCTTCATCACACAAAGGGACTTCACTTTCAACAAAGGAGGTAATCCCACACCATATTTCAATTTTAGGTGATTCAAGAGGATGGGAGAGGTATCCAATCAGATTGAGAAGTTGGACAAAGACAACTTTCAACTTTGGAAGTTTAGGATGACAAGCTTCATCATGCGCAAGGACCTAGGAGGCATAATCAATGGAGAAGATGTCAAACTAATTGTTGCGGATCCAACTAACCCTACTAACCAAGAAAGGAGAGCAATTAGAGAATGGGAGGTAAGAAATAGAAGGGTTATGTTTATGATATCTCAGCATGTAAGCAACACAATGATAGGTCATATTCAAAGCATGGAGACTGCCAAGGAAATGTGGGAATATTTAGAAAAGATGTTCACCACAAACACAAAGGCAAAGAAGGTACAACTCAAAAATGAGCTCAACAACTTGAAGAAAGGAGGTAACCAATCCATACATGATTACATAATTAAAGCCAAAGGTATTAAAGATTCATTGGCAGCCATAGGACATTCAATTGATGATGATGACATGGTTTCATTTGTACTTAATGGCCTTAAAGATGATGAACAAGTGGAGGAACTTCATATCCTCATTGTATGCTAGGGAGAACATGCCTGACTTTGATCAATTGAACACTTTAATGGTTAATGAAGAAATATTGCAAGGTGGAAGCAAGGGTAAAGGTGCCCAAGGTCAAATGCTATATGCAGGTAGAGGAAGAGGCAAAGCATCAAGAGGTAGAGGAAGAGGAAAGACAAAGCTAAAGCAAGCAAAGTGACAACCAAGAGGACTCAAATGAAGGCTCATCTTCAATGGAAGAGGTAGAGGTAGAAACAATAGCGGAAGAGGAAGAGGATTAAGAGGCAATGGATGCTTCATTTGTGGGAAGCTAGGACATTGGGCAAATGAATGCTACCAAAGGAGGAACAATTCTCAAGGTAACTATGCTTCAAATGAGTCTAGTGATCAAGTTCTTGCCATGAGTCATGCATATGGAGATATTAAACATGAGAAGGATGATACTTGGTACATAGATAGTGGATGTAGCAATCATATGTCTTGTAGGGAGGACATGTTTTGCAATTTACAGGCTCCAAAGCAAAGAGGATGTGTAGAGATAGGTGACAACACTGAGCATGAGATCAAACACATTGGTGATGTCAAGTTTCAGGATGGCAAGAAGAGCACGACACTATCTAAGGTACTATATGTCCCTACTATTACAAAGAATCTCATTTATGTTGTTCAAATCGTAGATAAAGGATACCAAGTGAAGTTCAATAGCAAAGGTTGCTTAATAGAGGATCCAAAGAATGGATTTGGAGAAGTATGGAAGGATGTTTACTCTCAATATCAAGGAAAACCCCAACAAGGTAATGTTCATCACTTTAAGAAATAGAAGAATTGCAGATTTGGATTTGTGGCATAAAAGGATAGGACATGTAAACATTGAAAAGCTAAAGAACATGGAGAAAAGTGCATTGGTCAAAGGGCTTCCAAACTTCTCAACATCACAACTTCATGAGGTATGTGAAGCTTGTCGATTTGGGAAGCAAACTAGGTTGCCTTTCAATTCAAGCAAGTATGTTTCTCCAAGGGTTTTGGATTTAGTGCATACAGATGTATGGGGACCTTCAAGCAAACCTTCACATGCAGGTAATAGGTAATTTGTCACCTTTATTGATGATTGTTCAAGGAAAATATGGTTGTATATAATCAAGCAAAAATCAGATGTGTTTGAAGTATTCAAAAAATACAAGGAACTTGTTGAGAATGAAATAGGTCGTAGGATTAAAACCCTAAGGTCAGATCGAGGGAGAGAATATTTCTCCAATGAGTTCACAAGGTTCTTAGAAGATGAAGGCATAAGGAGGCAATACACATGCAGGTATACTCCTCACCAAAATGGTATTTTAGGAAGAAAGAATAGACAAATTGCAGAGGTAGCTAGATGCATGTTGAATAAAATGAATGTACCTTTCTCATATTGGGCTGATGCAACAACCATAGCAACATGTATTATGAAGAGGATACCAACTTCAGGAGTTCATGATCTTACTCAAGATGAGGTACACTATCGGAGGAAACCAGATTTGTCTCATTTAAGGATTTTTGGTTGCATATGCTATGTTCATGTCCCACAAGAAGTTAGAGAAGGTAAACTTGATGCTAGGGCTGAAAAATGCAATTTTATTGGCTACTCAAATGAGCAAAAGGGGTATAGGTGTTATAATCCAATCACTAAAAATCTTAGAGTTTCAAGGGATGTTGTGTTTGATGAGTTAAGATCTTGGTATGGAGGTGTGAATGATTTGTAGGAAGAAGACTTTGTACATGCAGATCAGGTACATGAAGAGCAGGTGCAAGTTAGCACTACATTGAGTGGACCAAGAATGCCAAGTCCTTCACAAAGTTCATCATCATGGAAGGGCAAGCAAAAGGAGTTAGAGCATACATCAGAATGTAGCCACAATAGAGGTAATGGAGGTAACTTGGTAAGATATTTTCATTCAAGTGAAGATGAAGATGAATTTGAAGAAGTTGTAAATCTTGAAGTGTAAAAGAAATGGACATTGAAGAAATATCCAATCACAGGTAGTGAAAGGAGGTTAGAAAGGGTAAAACATCTTATTCAAAAGCTCACTTATGATAGCTTTATTGCAAAGCATTATGCTTCTATGACACAGGTTAGCAAAACAAAGAAAATATTTGTTGGATGTATTGTACAGGTTTGGAATGAGTGCATGCAAACCACTAAAGCAACAATGGATGTAAACACCAAACTTAGCTCCACCCAAAGAGAAGAACTTGAGGAAATTCATACCTATAGGAGCCTAATAGGCTCACTTATATATGGAACCACAACTAGACCTGATTTGGCATTTAATGTAGGAGTTCTTTCTCAATATATGCATGCTCCTACTAATGATCATTTGAATGCAGCAAAGAGGATACTCAGGTACATCAAAGGTACAATAAATCGAGGACTTTTCTATGCTTATGGAGGATCATTAGAGCTCAAACTATATGCGGATGCTGATTGGCCCAGCTCCAAAGATGATAGAAGAAGCACCACAGGTTATGTGATCATGCTAGGAAACGATTGTGTATCATGGAGTTCAAAGAAGCAACCCACGGTTGCTTTATCAATCAACTGAAGCTGAATATAGAGCCTTGGCCCAAGCTACTTGTGAGATAATGTGGATGAAAAAGCTAATGAAAGACTTCAATGTGCAGGTTGGATCAGTTCCTTTTTTTGGAGATAATATATCAAGCATCTATCTTTCAATCAATCCTATGTTTCATGCAAGGAGCAAACACATCGAAGTCCACTATCATTTCATAAGGGAGAAGGTGCTTGAAAAGGAAGTGGATATTCATCATGTAAGTACAAAGGACCACGTAGCTGATCTACTAACAAAGTTCTTGGATGCTGGAAAGCTTGCTAAGCTGAAGCAAGCCATACAACTCAAGGAACCAACTTCAAACGCAAAAGAAACTTGAGCTTGAGGGGGAGTGTTAAAAGATATGCATTTCTAGGGCAAGCTCAAGTTTTTTTTTTCATAAAATAACTCCATTTGAAGGCTTTTGAACCTTAGGAAAGACAAAGAATAAAGTTGAAGGCTCAACCTTATCCAAAAGGAGGCATTGAACCACCAAAAGACACTCCAATGAAGAGACAAAGTCACAAGGCAAGTGAAGAGACAAGGAGGGCATGTGAAGAGACATGGAAGACATATGACGAGTCATAGAAGGTTCTCATGGCTATATAAAGACCATCCAAGCTCATTCAAGGTGTCTGTGGATGCTAGCAAGTTGGGTTGATGCATATATATGTGTCATTGAGCCATAGGCTCTCATAGATGCTCTTATTCTCTTGTAAATCTCTCCTACCCTTTCCAAAGGGTGCTCCATTTCTATAGCAACCTATTAGGACTTCAATTTCTCTTTGTAGGAAGGTCCATTCTGAGAGTTCTTGTGTTGTTGGAAAGAATTTCTATTACAAAAAGAATTTTGGCAAAACTCTTCTTGTGTTGTGAGATATGGCTATTGCTTTGTCTATTGTTCTATCCCAAAACCTACTAGGAAACCTGGGCTCTCTTGTATGGCTCAAATGATAGGACTACATATGTCTAAATCTAGTAATTGATAGCTCATTGGAATACCCTTACTTCTAGTTCTTGTGGCTAAAAGGGTTTTTGGATTGGATTCGGGAATTGTGAGATATACCAGTTTTAGTGAGTACTAGTCTGAGGGCAGATAGGTCTTGGGAAGGGTCGAAGCTTCTTGTTGTGCATCTGGAGGAGAAATCTTCCAACAATTAGGAAAGTAGGTCCTTCAAAAGTCAAAAATTTCCATGAGGACTCTAAGTTTAGGAGAAAACTTAGAAGAACTTTAACAACAAGCCTAGATGTAGTCATTAGCTTGGATTTGAGAAATCATGCATCCAAGTAGGTTGATAAAGTTTCCTTTGGAAGTTTTAGCTGATTCTATCCCCAAGACATGATAAGAATCAAATAAAATCAAATGGAACTTAAATCAATTGAGCTTTCAAGTTCAAAGGATAGTTGATATGTTCCAAATTTGAAAAAATAATGGAACTTTTGAAGTTTTTTCTTTTGATTTCATCCTAGAGAATGATGAAAATCAAAGAAGTGAATGAAATTTAGCATCACTTAAACTTTAGTGTTCAATAGTTGGATGCTAGGTTCCATGACTACATCTTTGGTCAAGACGCAAAGTTTTCAAAAAGCATGGAAACTTTATTAAGCACTTCTTTGAGGATGAGAAAATTATGCTTGGTTTTGTTTAAGCTAATTAGAGCTTAAAAAAGAAACCAAAGTCAAAGTAATCTTTGGGAATCAAGATATTTCCTAAATGATATGTCAAAGTAATCTTTCGGAATTAAGCTACTTCCTAAAGATAAGCCAATAAAATGAAATAGTCTTGTTAACTATTTCATTGGTTAAAAAGGAATATCTCAATAAAGCTTTAAGTCTAATATTTCTTTTGAATATCATCTTAGTGAAGCAAAAGATTCCAAGACGAGTCATTGGCTTGGTATCACTTGATTCCTTGGTAGGAATCTAAAGTTCTTGAAAGAAAAATCTCCCTAGATGTGAGACTAGAATCTTTCAAGTAACATTAATAGCAAGTAGTTCCCAGTAATTCCCAAATCACCGGTATGGGTACTTAAGTCCAACCTAAAGGTATATCAAATATTCTTAGCTTTGGAATCTGAGAGGCATCAGTGTATGCTTGGACTAAAGTTCAGGGAAATATCTCTAAAAAATCCTGCAGGTAAGCAAATAAGCTTTAGATATTTCAGGACATCTTAAAGATAAAGACTAAGTCTTTATTTTAGTCGCAAGGTCAACTAGACTTGATCAATCTTGGCCATGATTGTCCAAGAACTTGCAATTGGAACTACTTTGAAGTTTGCCCAAGTATTGGCAATGAAATTCCTTTTGGAAATTATTCACTCAGCTTCCATTTATCCAATGGAAAATTGTGAAAAGAGTAAACTGTTCCAAGTCTGAACAGAGTGAAGAAATTCCAAAAATGTAGTCTGCAACCGTGAATACAGTGAATACGGTACTTAAGTTTGTGGAAGGTAAAACATAATGTTTGCCTATCCATAAAGGGGTTTTGGTACAAATCCAAAAAGCATGCATGGATGCTTAGACTTAAGCACTAGAGAGATTCCTAAAAATTATTGGCCGAGGTAGGTACCTAAAGCATAACTAAGAAAGGAATCTAAAGACAAGGAGTCAAAAGCTCTTGTCACTACAAATTGGTCAAGAATAAACCAATTGAACTTGAATCTGTGAAAATTCATGTACTTGGAATTCTACGTGGTTTTCAATTGAAAACCCTAGCATAGAGGAATGGATATTCTATCAAGAGGTTTTCAAGTTTCCAATGGAAAGCATGTGATTTTCATACGATCATGTGAGGGAATCAAAGCCTAGAATATCAATTTAGGGATAATGCCTAAAAATTCAAATTCTTTTAAAGAGTTGAAGTAAAAAGGTACTCTATCAAAATACGTTTAGACTTTAGGATAAGTATTACTCACACATTAATATGAATATAAAATAGGGTGGTATGAGACACCAGATTTTATACCCGGATTGATCTAGGAAAGATGGTATGGGACATCGGACCGTGGGATGATAATTATTTTTTAGTCCTAGATTGGATCTTGAAGATAGGTTTGATCCTCAAGGGAATTATAACTTCAATAAAGGAGTTTAAATTCAGGGAGGAGAAAAGTAGTATCTCAAGATATTTCAAGATAACTTCAAGATCAAGGAAACAGAAGATATGAAGTAAGTAACTTCCAAGATCTTCTTGGAACACTTCAAGATAAAGTGTTGTTGATTCAGAAATATTTGATGAAATTTCTAAAGAAGTGGATTTTGATATTAAAAAGATCCTCTCAACTAAGGAATAGACTGAGTAAGTCAAGCAAAAACTTCCTAGTGTAACTTGGTAAATTCAATCCTTTGACTTGAAGAAATGCACAAGAATTGTATTCCCAATAAGGATTCATAAAGATTGACTTTAGGCATGAACTTAGTCTCAAATGAAGCATTACTTGAGTAAAAAAAACTCATCAATAGCACTTCAGTGGGTTGACACACTGATGTTGGTTACCACACTAGAATCATGTGGTTGGATGATGTTTTAGATTTGCTCTAAATCTATTTTGAGAATCTAGCCTATTTCTCTTAAAGATAGAAAAAATGCTTCAATATCCTATTGAAACATATCTTTGAGAAGTTAAAGTCCTGAGTCATACTAGACTTTGAATTATAGCAAGTTTACCTATCTTCAAAGTTTGAATTGGTTGAACAGAGTTTTAGTTCTTTCTTTACACTTTTCGAATCTTTTGGATTTGATTCAGATACGATGTCTGATTCTTTTCACAAAAGTTGAGAGTTGGTCAATTAGAACTAAGTAACTAAATTAAACAGCCCAGATAGATGTTCTGCATAAGAACCTTTTCAATCTTCAAAAGATAATAAGTCTAACTTGACTTATTTATTTGAGTTTGCTTCAAGTTATAGCATAAATGATTTCCTAGAGTCTAGTATACTCTAGAATAGAGGAGTTAGGAATTGCTCATCAGATTGACAATTCCCAAGAATGTTTAAGCTCAAGTCTTTGAGAAAAGTATCCTAAGTTGGATAGAATTTTATTTTGAATTTGAATTGGTCAATTTATAGTATGGTTGACTCAAAGAAAATGGTAAACTTTCTCCTACATTTTACATAGGATTTTTAAACTCATTAGGATAAATAGTCCTCTAGTCGGGTGAAAAAATCAAGTAACTATTGGATAAGAGTAAACCATTGAACAAACATCAAAGTTAGATGTTTGGGAAAACCAAACTTCAAGTTCTCCAAACCAAATTCAAGTGAATCAAGAGCTCTCAAATTCTTGCGAGGGATAAGAATCCCGCCTTTGTTACTAAGTCCATGCACCAGTCATGAACAAAAAATGGACTAGTAATTTGAATCCACCCAATTCACATGTTTGTGCCCAAATTGCACCTAGTAAAAACTGTGAATTGGCCAAGGATGTTTTTAGATCCACCCTTATTATTCATTCACTACTTTGTACTTTAACTAGTGTATCAAAGTGAAAAGTGAGATAGTGTTTTGAATCATTTGGACAGGGATACCACCACAGAGATGAGACATGTTCTTCCAATTTTAGAACATGACCATGTTCTTTCGGTTTCAGAACATGATGCTTGGGGGCTTCCTACAATAGATATATAGCTCTATTTTCAAGGATGAAAATATTTTTCCAAGGGGGGAAGAATGTAATAAAGTAATTCTATGATCCAAGGGTCCAATCAGTTCAGATGGATCTAAAATCGGACACCGTTTGGTCTCTCGTATGTATGACCAAAGATCTCAAGTATAGACTTACTAGAAGGTCATTTACTCTTATAACCAAGTAATCCACTTAGCTTAGTGGTTAATTCTCAAGGGTGTGAAGGAGGAGGCCTTGGGTTCAATCCCCATGGGGTGGGGAGAGTGTTTTGCATATCTAGAGCCTTCTAGAAGCATCTACTTCAGTTAACTCGAGTTAATTGGGACACGGCACACATGCAGTTACATGGATGGCACATGGATGGTTAGTATCCACATGCCCAAGCAGGCAGTCCCCTGGAGAGATCTATATATATAGGCATTTGGTTGGGAGGAGAGTCATCTCTCTAGCATGTGGTGGTCGTTATAGTCATTCTCTTGCAATAATATAGCCGAATACTCTCATATGTAATAAGTTTAGATTTTTAATTGTAAACTTCTCTTTGGGTGTAACTTGATGTAGAGAAGCAAATGGAGTTTGATTTGTGATGTATATAATAGTGTGTCGAGCTTCTACCCAATAACAATGAAGCATAGTTCTCTCATCCATCAAGGCTCTTGCTATTTTTGCAATATTTCTATGTTTGCATTCGGCAATGCCACTCTCTTGTGGTGTGTATCTACATGAAAACTCATTTCAAATTCCATGAAATTTTAGAAAACTATTGAATTCATTTGATATGTACTCACCTCCTCCATCAAATCTTACTTTCTAAATATACTTTCATGTCTTCTTTTCCACCATATCATTGAAATTCTAAAAATGAGTAAAACCCAACTCTTCTCCTTGGTGAAATATACCCATACTTTTCATGTATGGTCATCAATTAAAGTGACATGAAACCTGCAACCTCCCATAAATGTGATCTTTCCAAGACCCCAAACATTTTTATGTACTATTTCTAGCACATTCTCACTAACGTGCTTGTCACATGTGATGTTGGGCCATGAATAACTTCTCTTAATCGTCTGCACTTGTGGATGCATAGTTGTTTTGTTGATTGTTTGTTGTTTGATTCTTCAATTTGGAATCATGTTCAAAGTGACTAGGTTTACCATAGTTCCATCATACCTTGTTGTCATTATTTGAATCATTTATTTGGAAATTTATGTGGCCTCTTTGGCTCCCCCTATGTCAAAAATGTCCTCTACTTCATGCTTTATTTTGTTGACCTTGGTCCTGGTTATTATTTCCTCTTCCACTTTCAAAGCCTCTACCTTAGCCCCTTCCTCTACAAGAGTAGAATACCTACTCAAGTCCACCTTTTCCTTGGGAGTTTGAGTCTTCACCAAGGTTCTTTTCTTCAATTATCAGCATGGACACAAGATTAGAAAAAATTGGAATATTCTTCGTAGTCTTAATAGAATTTCTTGCTTATATGCAGCTCCTAAACCACAAAGGAAAACTTCTTCCTTATCATCATCATTGGCATTGATTCCAACAGTTTCAAGTGACTCATATATGCTTTTGATTTTTCAAGTGTAGTCACTTACAAACATGCTCTTTTTCTCCAATGTATGTAGCTTTTATTGAGCTGCAATTTTCGTGCCTTTGTATTTGTCTCATACAATGTGACCAAACTCTTCCAAACCTCTTTCAAAGTTTTGGTGTCCTCTATGTTCCTAGTCATGCTATCTTGTATGATAATAGATAGCCAATACATTACCTTCTGTGCTCCTTGATTCCACTCTTCATATTCTCTTAACTAGTCCATAGTTTGATTCCTCTTTGGTAACTACAAATCTTCATTGTCTCCTTTGATGTACTTCTGGTAGCCCTTTCCCATCAAAAAGAAATCATCATCATGAATCTCCAAGTATGAAATTTGTTCTTTTCCAACTTATCACTCATGACTTGACTCATTCCATCAACATTTGCCATTTTTGCAACAATTTACAATACTCCGAAAACACTAGAAGCAGTACCTCTACTTGAACACTATCACATTGTGACTTGATAGTTCAATCTCAAAAAAACATGTTTTCCATGTATCAACAGTACACGTACCTTCTTTTGTTCCAACCTTCATATCTTCCTCTATGGCTTCTTCAGTTCTAATTCCAACTTCCTAGGATCCATTTTCTTTTTCTTGATTGGTTGTTGGAATTCCAAGACTATTTCTTTCCTTTTCTTGCTTACCTCTTTCGCTGTTAACTTCTTCCCATGACTCTTCACTCTAGTCATGGCCTCTCTAAATACCTCTACTTTTGGAGCAAGTAGGAGTTTTATATTCAATTCCTAATACACGATATATAATTTTGGTAAGCAATTGGGCTCCGCTCATGAATTTCTTGGAATCCCAATGCTTTGGTGCCTCCTTTAACTATTCATGGATATATTGTGACATATCCACAACTCCAAATGGCTAGCTTTTATCTTTACTAATCATCATGACTAATGTTACTGTTTTGTGAGGCATTGTGTAACTTGGAAATCTGGGGAAACATAGTAGTTGTGAGAATGTTCTTATTGCTAGTTCTTCATTAGGATTTTCTTTGAAATCCTAAAATTTGGTGTATCTAGCATAGAAAGCTGCATTTTTCTTTACAAACTTAACATCCACGATAGTGCCCATGGGATAAAATTCCACAGCATGTATAATGTGTTCTGGTTTAATTGTAATCTTTATCAACACTTTTTCCCAATTGTTGACCTTGCAAACAAAGTATGGTTCATTCTTCCTCTTGAGTTCCTGCAATGAGGTCATCACCTATTCACATCTTTCAAAATCAATGAAAAACATTGGTTCCTCTAATGGTTTATGCACTCGGACTGCCTTTCACCTCTTATATACTACTACTAATCTCTAGAAGTTGTGAAATTCTTGGCATAGCATGGTATATTTTAATTTCCATTTTTTCACAGTGAAGATATGCTTGCTCATAATTTTGATTAGTCTTTTGACTCTTTTTCTAATTGTTCCTTCTCTAGAAGTTTCTCTTCATTTGATTCCACCATCACGATCTCTTTAGTATCTTTACTATCTAGAAACCAATGTCCTCTAGATAATGTTGTTGATTGCACTTCCACATTTTCTATAGGAAGTGCTTTAGTCATCTTCCTGTAAAATGAAATTAGACATAATCCAAAATAAGTAATAATGAATCCGCATATAAAAATTATTTTCAACATATGCTTTCATCACACAATAAATCTTTTTGTGCCCATCACATTCAAGCAACGTTCTTCTATTTCTTTTGTAAGTGCAATTGGAGAAAGTTTACAAAATAATAATAATTTGAAAAAATAAAAGGAATAAAAGCAAACAACAAACACATAACTCACCCACACCTCCTATATATATATATATATATATATATATATATATATATATATATATATATATATATATATATATATGTGTGTGTGTGTGTGTGTGTGTGTGTGTGTATGTCTCTCTCTCTCTCTCTCTCTCTCTCTCTCTCTCTCTCTCTATATATATATATATATATATATATATATATATATATATATATATATATATATATATATAATCTTTCTTTGATCTACTATAAGAGGATTTTCTTCCCCTTCTAGCTCTTTTACTTATGTGAAAAGAGCTTTCTTTAGTGGTTTTGAAAGATGTCATGCCTAGTGAATGCATGGCTTTGTAGTGTAGCCCTACTTCATCTTGACATATTGTTGACTTTGTTCATGGTAATCTTTTCTTGTTTTAGTTTTCTAGATTTGGTTTGACTTTTTATTGATTTTTCTATATTTTTGTTTTATTTGATTTTGTTCTCTAATGGTTTCCTTGAATTCCAGTATTTCCTTTTGATGTATTGGTGCTTGAGCTTCCTCTTTATATCCGTCTCATGATTGTGACTTTTTTTCTACTGTGATTTTGAATGTCTCCATGTCCACTTTTTATATCGTTGTATCTAATTCCTACACATCAACATTTACGTACAAAACTCTCATAGATTTATCTCTCACTTTTAGACTTGTGAACTTCTTATCAAAATTTAAAGTCACTTTTGTTGGAGTTAGACGTCTGCGGAAGCACACAAACAGCACAAGAAGAAGAAGAAGCTTGGAGCACAACACACAATACTGAATGTATTACCACTAGAATGTACAATGATGACCCGTTAGGGCTATAGGCATATATACAAGCCGGGGGGAAAAACCTCCTAAAGAGGGAAAAAAGTGCCCCGGTGGTCTACTGTGTTCACACACATCACTACCTAAATATATCAACAAATCCCCCTTGGGAGTGATGCGGTAAACAAGGAGCTAGCACTCATGTATAAGGAAGTGCCAAGATATGTGGAACCAATCCACAAAAGGAAGTAAGCCCAAAGCTTTGCGGAAAGCTTCAAACTTCTCCCTAGGCAGAGCCTTCGTGAAAAGGTCTGCAATGTTCTCCTATGTGGGCACATATGCCAAGCAGATCTCTCCAATAGAGAACCTCTCCCTGACATAATGATAATGCACCTCAATGTGCTTAATGCAAGCATGGAACACAGGGTTCCTCACAACTGCCAATGTGCTCTAACTATCAATGAAGATGGTGGTGGCAGAAGACTCACCAACACCCGAATCGGCCATAAGGCATCTGAGCCACACACACTCAACAATCACTATGAAAGCTACCTTATACTCAGCCTAACAACTGGAAGTGCCATAGTAGGCTGCTTCTTGCTCAGCCAAGATATGCATGAGCTACCAAGCATGAAGCAAAAAACAATAGTGGACACATGAGTGTCATAGCAACTAGCCTAGTTAGAGTCAGAAAAAGCATGCAAATCTAGGGGTGATCACCTTGGGATAAAACAACCCAAGAATTCGGGTATCACTCAAGTAGCAAAAGATGCGCTTAACCGCCTCCGAATGCTTGACACCTAGGCAATGCATAAACCTGCTCATTTGTGAGACATCAAACTGAATATCTAGTCGAGTAATGCCTAAGTAAATCAAGCATCCAACAGCCTGCTGATAGAGAACAGCATCAAATGCATCTCCAACATCATGAAGACTCAATCGTAAACCTCTCTCCATAGGTGTGGCAATAGGTTAACAGTTTTCAAGGCCAAAATGGTGCAATAATGTGTCAATATATTTCATTTGACACAAAGTCATTCCACCATCAACATGCATAAACTGAAAAATCCAAATAATGATTTAATGCCCCAAATCAGACATCTCAAATGAGGCATGCAAATCAGCCTTAAAATTAGCAATATGGTTCTCATAAGGACCAGTGATCAACATGTCATCAACATACACAACAATGATCAGAAGTACATCATTAGCACGCTTAACATACAAGGTGCTTTCAATTGGATTGTTCTCAGAACCATGTGTAATCAGATAGGCATGTATCTTTTCATATCAAGCATGTGGTGCTTTCTTTAAACCATACAATGCCTTCTTTAACTGCACACTTCGTTTTCATGCCCTTTCTGCATAAAGCCATGGGGCTAAAAAACATACACTTCTTCATGCAAGTCGCCATTTAGAAATGTTGTTTTAATGTCCAACTGATATACATTCCAACCATGATGAGCTGCAAGTGCACAGATGCTACGAATAATAGTCATTTGGCATGTAGGTGCAAAGGTTTCATCAAAATCAATGCCTCTTTCCTATGCATAACCCTTTGCAACAAGCCTATCCTTATACCTGTCAACGGTTCCATCAAGTTTATGCTTCAGCTTGTATACCCACTTAGTGCGAATGGCCTTCTTGCTAGGAGGCAAGTCACATAAAGACCAGGTATCATTTCTCATCATAGCATCATATTCAGATTGCATTGCAGCCATCCAATGTTCATAATTTTGTGCTTCATCAAACAAAACAAGCTCATTCTCATCATAGAGACTAGAGGCAGCCATAGCATAGAAATCTGATGCAAAAGAGGCACTATGAGAGCCTAAACGAGTATGGTATGATAGAGGTGCATCTATTTTGCTATCATTCAAAGTCTCCACTAGCCATTTTGGCATAGATTTTGCCTCCTCAATATCAGCTCTCTGTCAACAGGTGCATCATGCAAATCTGCATCAGAAATAGAATGATCTGCATCATCATGAAACATGTAAAGGCTGAGAATTTGCCTCATTAGGACTATCACTAGATTTTCCACTTGTAAAAAGAGGTAGCAAAGTATCATATATGTCTTTGGAGCTAATAGATGTCTCCTTCGTACATGAAAGTAAAGGCTGAATAGCATCTTCCACAAAAACAACATCACGGCTAACCAAAATGTGTTTAGTTTGTGGATCATACAGATGATAGCCTTTGCTTTTTGAACTATACCCAACAAAAATACATTTTACTACTTTATCATCCAATTTCGTGATGTTGTTCAAGCACTAATGCATATGCCAGACAACCAAAAAAATGCAGGTGAGCAACAAATGGCTTACGACCATGCCAAGCCTCATATGGAGTGATAAACTATAGCGCTTTAGTGGGACACCTGTTAAGTACATATGTTGTACACATAACAGCCTCGAGCTAGAAACTATGTGGTAAAGCCTGACTCGACCATACACCTTGCCATCTCCATGAGTGACCAATTCTTCCGTTCAGCAACTCCATTTTGTTGAGGTGTATATGGCACTGTACACTGATGATTTATCCCACGTACAGCCAGAAATGCATTAAAATCTGAAGACATATATTCCCCCTCTCGATCAGAATGGAGGGTGCCCATTTTACATGCTATTAGATTTTCAACCAAAACCAAAAACTGTTTGAAGTAGATAAACACTTTGGACTTTTTTTTGAGTGGATATACCCATGCATGCCTGGAAAAATAATCAATGAATGTCACAAAGTAAAGATAGTTTTGAAAAGAAGGTGTCTACATAGGACCACAGACATCACTATGAACAAGCTACAATTTCTAAGTAGCTCGAATTGAGCCATCTTTTGGAAATGAGGAATGCTGCATTTTGCCCAAAATAAAGCCTCCTGCTCTAAGGATAGAGAATCAATTGTATTGCACAAGACATGAATTGACTGAGAGAATTGTAGAGTTAGAATAATTAGGAGCATCTAGATTACAAGCTATCATGAGTAGATTACAAGTTGTCATGAGTATCTATGCAAATAAGAGATGACAAAAAGCCTAGTATGATCTGCATATAAAGGAGAAAGACTTTGAGGAAGGAGTTTTGGTTCTAGCATACACATTGAAGGAACATAGTAAAAAATTGGAGAAAAGAGGACATGGTCCATACATCATTCATAAGATTAGCCCTAGTGGAGTTGTTTTATTGGCAAATATAGATGGAGAAGTGATGCAAAATTAGGTGAGTGGATGTGAAATCAAAAGATACATGGAACCTTTAGCAGTAGAAGTCTCGAGAAGATTACAACACCACCAAAGAAAAAAAAGAGGAAGAGAGGAAAATGAGATAGGAAGCTCAAGAAGAAGCTAAGAAAAAAATAAAAAAACATAAAGAAAATAAGAGAATTGATGACTCATGAAAGTGAACCAAAGAAAACTAGATTCACTTACTAGTAGTTGAGACATATTACCAAGGAACTAAAACTAGGGTTTTACTAGACACTGTTGGAGATAGATGTCTGTAGAAGCACGCGAATAGCACAAGGAAGAAGAAGAAGCTTGGAGCACAAACACACAATACTAAATGTATTACTAGAGAATGTACAAAGATAAGTAGCCCATTAGGGCAATAGGCATATATACAAGCCGGGGGAAAAAAGACCTCCTAAAGAGGGAAAAAAGTGCCCCGACGGTCCTAGTGTGTTCACACACATCACTACCTAAATATATCAACAAATCCCCCCTGGGAGTGATGCGGTGAACAAGGAGCTGGCACTCATGTATAAGGAAGTGCCAAGCTATGTGGAAATCACTCCACAAAAGGAAGTAAGCCCAAAGCTTTGCGGAAAGCTTCAAACTTCTCCCTAGGCAAAAACTTCGTGAAAAGGTCTGCAATGTTCTCCTGCGTGGGCACATATGCCAAGCTGATCTCCCCAGCAGAGAACCTCTCCCTGACATAGTGATAATGCACCTCAATGTGCTTAGTGCGAGCATGGAACACAGGGTTCCTCACAACTGCCAATGCGCTCTGACAATCAGTGAAGATGGTGGTGGCAGAACACTAGCCAACACCCAAATCAGCCATAAGGCGTCTAAGCCACACACACTCAACAGTTGCTGTGAAAGCTGCCCTATACTCAGCCTCACAATTGAAAGTGGCCATAGTAGGCTGCTTCTTGCTCAACCAAGATATACATGAGCTACCAAGCATGAAGCAAAAACTATTGGTGGACACACGAGTGTCATAGCAACCAGCCCAATCTAAGTCAAAAAAAGCATGCAAATCTGGCGGTAGTGATCCCCCTTGGGATAAAACAACCCAAGTAGCCGAGTACCACTCAAGTAGCGAAAGATGCGCTTAACCGCCTTCCAATGCATGACTCCTGGGCAATGCATAAACGTGCTCATCTGTGAGACAGCAAACTGAATATCTGGCCGAGTAATGGATAAGTAAATCAAGCATCCAACAGTCTACTGATAGAGAAAAGCATCAAATGAATCTCCAGCATCATGAAGACTCAATCGTAAACGTGTCTCCATAGGAGTGGCAATAGGCTTACAGTCTTCAACGCCAAAATGCTACAATAATGTGTCAATATATTTCGTTTGACACAAAGCCATTCCACCATCAACTTGCATAAACTGAATGCCCAAATAGTGATGCAAATGCCCCAAATCAGACATCTCAAATGAGGCATGCAAATCAGCCTTAAAATCAGCAATATGCTTCTCAATAGGACCAGTGAGCAGCATGTCGTCAACATAGACAACAATGATCAGAAGCACATCATTAGCACGCTTAACATATAAGGTGCTTTTAGTTGGACTGTTCTCAAAACCATGTGCAATGAGATAGGCATGTATTTTCTCATACCAAGCACGTGGTGCTTGCTTTAAACCATATAATGCCTTCTTTTACCTGCACACCTGGTTTTCATGTCTGCACAAAGCCACGGGGCTGAAAAACATACACTTCTTCATGCAAGTCACCATTCAGAAATGCTGTTTTAATGTCCAACTGATGTACATTCCAACCATGATGGGCTGCAAGTGCACAAATGCTCCGAACAGTAGTCATACGGCATGTAGGTGCAAAGGTCTCATCAAAATCAATGCCTCTTTCTTGCGCATAACCCTTTGCAACAAGCCTAGCTTTATACCTGTCAACTGTACCATCAAGTTTATGCTTCAACTTGTATACCCACTTAGTTCCAATGGCCTTCTTGCCAGGAGGCAAGTCACATAAAGACCATGTACCATTCTTCATTATAGCATCATATTCAAATTGCATAGCAGCCATCCAATTTTTTGAATTCTGTGCCTCATCAAAAGAAACAGGCTCATTCTCATCACAGAGACTAGACGCAGCCATAGCATAGCAATCTGATGCAAAGGAGGCACTTTGAGAGCCTGAACGAGTACAATATGACAAAGGTGCATCTAATTTGTTGTCACGCAAAGTCTGCACCAGCCATTTTGGCATAGTTTTTGCCTGCTCAATATCAGCTCTCTCATCAACAAGTGCATCATGTAAATCTGCATCAGAAATGGAATGATCTACATCATCATATGACACCTCCAAAGGCTGAGAAGTTGCCTCATTAGGACTAGCACTAGACTGGCCACCTGTAAAAAGAGGCATCAAAGTATCATAGATGTCTTTGGAGCTAACAGATGTCTCCTTAGTACATGAAAGCAATGGCTGAATAGCATCTTCCACAAAGACAACATCACGGCTAACCAGAATGCGTTTAGTCTGTGGATGATACAGACGATAGCCTTTACTTTCAGAACTGTACCCAACAAAAGTACATTTTACTGCCTTATCATCCAATTTTCTGCGATGTTGTTCAGGCACTAGTGCATATGCCAAACAACCAAAAACACGCAGATGAGCAACAGATGGCTTGCGTTCATGCCAAGCCTCATATGGAGTGATGGACTGCAGTGCTTTAGTGCGACACCTGTTCAGTACATATGTTGCACACATGATAGCCTCAAGCCAGAAACTATGTGGTAAAGCCTGACTCTTGACCATGCACCTCGTCATCTCCATGAGTGACCTGTTCTTTTGTTCAGCAACTCCATTCTGTTGAGGTGTATACGGCACTATACACTGGTGTTTTATCCCACATTCAGCCAAAAATGCATTAAAATCAGAAGACATATATTCCCCCCCTCGATCAAAACGGAGGGTGCCCATTTTACATGCTGACAGATTTTCAGCCAAAACCAAAAACTATTTAAAGCACATGAACACTTCGGACTTTGCTTTGAGTGGATATACCCATGCATGCCTAGAAAAATCATCAATGAAAGTCACGAAGTAAAGATAATTTCCAAAATAAGGTGTCTCCATAGGACCACAGACATCACTATGTACAAGCTACAATTTCTGAGTAGCCCGAAGTGAACCATCTTTTGGAAAGGATGAACGCTGCATTTTGCCCAAAATACAGCCTTCACAAACATGTTTTCCAGGTGCCTCAAGTTTGGGCAACGAGGACACCATTTCAGATTTCTGTAAGCGTAGCAAACTAGCAAAATTCAGATGACCAAAGCATGCATGCCAAAGCTTTGCATCTGACATAGCCTGAGAATCATTTACTGCACATGCCAAATCATTTACAGATCTTTCATAGTCTATGAGCTTATACAGCCCACAACATAAGATGCCAGAAGCAATAATCACATCGCCATTTGACAGATCATGAACTGTACACCTGTCATCAACAAATTTCACAACCAAGCCAATCTTGGCTAATGCAGAAACTGATAACAGGTTCTTTTTTATCCCTGGCACAAATAAAGCATCTGACAAAGTGAAAGAACTACCATCAGTAGTAGTCAAAATGATCTTACCAACTCCCATAACAAGATAAGAGGAGTTGTTGGCGCATGTAACAGTATTCCTTGTAGGGGCAGGCTCGATTGAAGAGAAGAAATTGCGTTGCGAGGTAATATGTTTGGTCGCCCCACTATCAAAATACCAAACATCTCAGTATACTACAGACATGCACTGCTCATGAGAAGATGGGTCAAAACTGAAGACAGTAGTAAACGCCCATTCTTCTTCCTGCACAAGATTTGCAGACTTTGTTTTTGGTGTAGAGGGCTCTGCAACCACCATTCCAACCTCTTTCTGTTGGAGCAAGTCTATGAAAAGCCTAAGTATTGGCTTGAGTCTCACAAAGTCTTAGAAGAAGCTTTAAAAAGAAGACTATGTAAAGTTCACTTGTGAACTACCTCTTGTAATTTTTTGAAGAGTTTACTTAATGTAAAAGTAAGAGAATCTTAAGTGGTTGAGTCCACATGATCAAAAAGGGAAAGAGGAGCCACGAATTCGTGATTTGTGGTAGGTAGAGAATCAAATCAATCATTGATTGATTGGAGAGTGATTGAGGGAAGTTAGCCCCCCAAACTCAACTATAAATAGATGGCAGTTTTAGTCGTGGTTAGAGAGACCCATGTGAAGACCTCCAAGAGCTGAGCTTTATGCCATATCAAGGTGTGATTACAAGGAACACATATGTATCCGTAAGTCATTGTATTGTACAAGCAATATACTTTCATTTTCATTATTATTTGAGTTCATATATCCATGTTCTTGTGAAGTGTACTACTCACTGCCATTACTCTCAGTTTTCTCAGTCAGATTGCAGAGATGGTTTCTCTGAGCTTGGTGCATCATTTTCAGTGATTTAACTCGTTAAAGTTAGCTCTATAAGTCTACTATATGCTCACAAATTTGCATTTCATTTGGATGTTGCAATCTTCAGTTATGTTCATTTGAAGTCAACAGGGTCTGTTCATCTTCACTTCTCTGTCAGGTACCCGACTTTTTTACTCATCTTCTCAGAGCCATTTCTCAGTGGTTACTTATCCAAGTTCAATTATTTAAAGCTTGTTGGATTCATATTACTGTCTGGTATAACCATAAAAATTTTCATAATCATTGAATTCCTACATTTTGAGTTATGTTCATTTGTTTGCTCACTGGTCTCAAACTGTAGCAGCCCATGAAAATCGGGATGATGTCATCACTTGTTAAAACTCATTCTCAGTGTGTGGTTTATTATTTTTGTTGGGATTACTCTTGAAAGTTAGCTCTTTAAGCTACCTAGACTTACCCAAGAGGAATTAAGCTAATTGCTGCTGTGCTCAGAGAATTATGTAAAACACTGGACAGGTGTATGAACCAAGAATAACAAGTTTTCACCTCTGAGCTAACTCCAACTTATCTGTTTTGATCTATCTTTTTGAGAGTGATCTTCCAAGGTACATAGGGTGTCTAATACATCCATTGGCAAGCTAAAAGGGCCCACCATATACTCCTGGAGCTCATTTGGCTGGTGTAGACCAAGGATTTTGCAACACCTCTTCATCTTCAAGCACATACCTATCCATCTCTTCACAGTGGTATCAGAGCAAGGTTGGACAACATGGCAGATGGATTTCCTTCATCAATTGACAAATTGGACAGAGGTAACTACTCAGCTTGGTCATTAAGAATGGAAGCTTATCTCCAAGGTAGAAGTTTATATGGTTATGTGGCTGGAGATGAAGTTATGCCAAGTTTCAGGAACAAAAGTCAACCAACACAAGAAGAGCAAGAAAGATTGAGCACATGGTGCTCCAAGGATGCACTTGCAAGGTCTTATCTCCTCAACTCTATCTCAGATTTTTTGTTGCCTCACATTAGAAGTTGTAAGACATCTCAGGAAGTGTGGGATGCACTTGAAGCTTTCTTTTCTTCAAGTACCAAAGCTATGAAGCATCAACTATGGCTGGATTTCACAACTCTCAAGAAGGCTCCCAAACAAAATGTGACTGATTTTGTCACAAAGCTCAAGGACATAGCGGATCAGTTGGGAAGCATTGGAGAGGTAATAGATGAAGAGCAAATTGTAAGGCAGGTCATCAATGGCTTGAAGGTAGATGACAAGTGGGAAGCATTCACCACAGCTATGGATTTGTACATGGACATGCATGTACCTGATTTCAATACACTCATTGGACAACTACTTACTCAAGAGGCAAAGCTTATCAAAAATGGAGAAAGCTCTAAAGGTAATCAATCTTCAGCTTTATACACTGATAAAAGCAAGTCCAAAGATAACAAAGGAAAGGCAAAGAAAGTGGATGATGAAGCAGGTACATATCAAGCTAACTATGCAGGTAGAGGAAGACATGGCAGAGGTAGAGGAAGAGGAGGTAGACAAGGCAGGGGGAGATCCCAAGACTCCAACTCATGTTCTATTTGTGGATTAACTAATCATACAACTGAAAATTGCTTTAGGAATTCCAGGAATCAAAGAGGAAGAGGATACAATAGAGGAAGTTATGGCTACTCAAGAGGAAGGTTCAAAAATTATCATGGCAACTACAACAACTACAATCATTCAAACTATCAAGGAGGCTACAAAGGAAGAAGAGACTACAATAACTACACAAAAGACTCAAACAAAGAGGATTCATTATTGATCATGAACATGGCTATGCCACAAGGTAAATCTGATGAGCATGTTTTCTACATAGATTCAGGTTGTTCAAATCATGTGGCAGGAAATGTGGCACTCATATCAGATTTAGAAGATACAAGGAATAAGCATGAGGTACAAACAAGAGATGACACAAAACATCCTGTGGAGAAAATAGGCAATGTCAAAGCACCTGATGGAAACATCAACCTACTCAATAAGGTACTCTCTGTCCCTACCATTACAAAGAATTTGATAAGTGTTGGGCAGATAGTAGAGAAAGGGTTGCAAGTCAGGTTCACAAAAGCAGGAGCATTTGTTGAGCAAATTTGCAGGGACCAAAGTGTACTTGGACTCCCTAATTTGTCAAAACAACATATGATTTATAAGTGTAGTGCATGTCAATTTGGAAAGTCTCACAGGTTACCATTCATGAAGAAAGGTTATATGCATGAAGATCTCTTGGAGTTGGTTCATACAGATGTATGGGGACCAAGCAAGGAAGCTTCAATATCTGGATCAAGGTATTATGTCTCCTTTATTGATGATTGCAGTAGATGGACTATCCTATTCTTTCTGAAACACAAAATGAAGTTTTTTCATGTTTCAAAAGATATTTGGCTCTTATGGAGAATCAAACAGGTAAATCACTAAAAAGGCTAAGGTCAGATGGAGAGGGAGAATACTTCTCCCATGAGTTTGATTCTTTTCTTCAAGAAAGAGGAATCAAAAGACAGGTAACTACAAGGTACACTCCTGAGCAAAATGGAGTGGCAGAAAGGAGGAATAGTGTTGGTGCAAAACAAGCCTACACACATTGGCTTGGAAAATTGGAACCTTGGAAGGCTAAAGCTTGAACCCTTGAAGAATGTATTTACATGAACCTTGAACCATAGGAACCAATGCTTAATTGGTTATTACTTTTTATCCAATGTAAAAGTCTATATGACTTTAATCACTCATGTAATCACACCTAATAGTCTAAGTCGTGGAAAAAGTAGATGGTATGATTGAGGGAATATCTCCCTAAGTTTAGTGGAGAGATTGAAGGGAGCCAAAACTTGAATTCAAATTCAAACTCCTTCAAAATTCTTATAAAAAGCAATGTAAAAAATCGCGGGTGTGTATCACTCCTCCCGAGGCAATTCTGAGTCAATCATTGAGTGTGTATGAGCTACGCCATAGCCTACACCTCTGAGTACCATTGAGCATCATATTACATGCCAATGGGAATGTACAATCATTAGATTTAATCAATATACATATATTCATATTCTCTGTTTTCTCTGAGTGACTACCTCCAACTCTGTCAACTTCAAAGGAGCATATCTCAAGATCTACTGAACCAAATTGGATGATTCAAAGTGCATTGGCTTCAGCTCAAAGTCTACTATACACCTACAAAGTGTCAAGGCCATTGGATCTACCATCACAGAGAAATCTCAGTCGGGGTGCTCACTGGTCTGTGACTGTAAGTCTCCTAAAAAGTCGGGGGTACACCTTATTTTGCTAAAGTGATTTCTCTGAGTGTGGTTTATCATTTTCTTTCATTCCACTTGCAAATGGAAGCTTACTAAGCTAATAGAATATCTCTAGAAGGAATTTTGCTAATTGTAACTACACTGGTCACACTGAGCATAACACTGAGCAGGTATCAAGACCAAAATAGAAAGTTTTCAAGTCTTGTGATTTGCAAAGTAGTCTGTTTTGATCAAGTCATTACTCAAACTTTTTCCAAAGTACATATAGCATATTTTGGTGTCATTTGGAAGCTCAAGGAGTCTACTAAGCATATCTGAAGAGAAAAGAGGGCAGGTGTGAAGCAGGTTTTGCAGCACCAACTGATCTTCTGAGTGCATCCAGCCATCACATTCAACAAATAGGACAATTGTTGAAGCTGCAAGGTCTATGTTAAATGAAAAGCATTTACCTAATTACTTATGGGCTGAGGCTGTATCTACAGCCACTTACTTGATTAACAGGTTGCCTTCAAAATCCCTTGATGGGATGAATCCATATGAGGCTTGGAATGGAAGAAGAGCAAGCTTAGATCATTGTAAAATTTTTGGATGTATTACTTTTGCTCATGTTCCTTCACAGGTTAGAGGCAAAATGGATCCAAAGGCAGAAAGGTGTGTATTTATTGGATATGACAACAATCAAAAGGGCTACAGGTTATACAACCCTACCAACAAAGGATTCTTGGTAAGCAGAGATGTAGTTTTTTATGAAAACAATTCATGGTATGAAGATTCATGCAGGAAGGTCAATTTACCATATAATCTTGAAGAAGATTTTCCAAAGCTTGGTAGAGAACAACCAAAGATTGAAGAACAAGACACCTCAGAGGATGATGAAGAATCTCAAATGGAAAAGATCAAAGCATGGAAGTCTAAAGGTAAAGCAAAATTGCAAGAACTTGGACATGAGGTAGAATCATCACATCATGGCCTAAGAAAATCTATGAGGGAAAAGAAAAAACCAGAAAGGTATGGGTTTGACACCTCATTAGTAACTAAACATTCTATCTACATAGCACAGGACATAAACCAAGAGGAGCCATCATCATTTGAAGAGGCCAAAGCAAAAACAGAATGGAAGCATGCAATGAAGGAAGAGATTGAAGCACTTGAGGAAAACAACATTCGGGATTTGGTGCCCAAGACTTCATCCATGAAGGTAATAGGCTCAAGGTGGGTCTATAAACTCAAGAAGAATTCTGATGGTTCCATTAACAGGTATAAGGCAAGGCTTGTAGCAAAAGGCTTTGCACAAACTCAAGGAATTGATTATGAGGAGACCTTCTCTCCTCTGGCAAAGATGCCTACTATTAGGGTTTTGCTTAGTATTGCCTCTTCCAAGAATTGGAAGATACTTCAACTAGATGTAAAGAATGCATTCTTGAATGGTTGGATAACAGAAGAGGTATATATGGCACAACCACTTGGTTTTGAGAATCAAGTTTATCCTGATTATGTGTGTAAACTTAACAAAGCATTGTATGGTCTCAAGCAAGCTCCAAGAGCTTGGAATTTCAGGCTTGTTTCATTCTTGCAAGACAAAGGCTTTCAACCAAGCAAGGTAGATCCTTCACTCTTTATTAAAAAGAGTAACTCTGAGGTCATCTACTTATGTGTATATGTAGATGATATTATATTGACAGGAAATGATGCAGATGGTATGAAGAAGATCAAAGATCAGATGAGAGAAGAGTTCAAGATAAGTGATTTGGGTTCACTTACCTACTTCCTAGGGTTGGAAGTTGTCTACAAAGATCATGGTTTGTTTCTCACTCAAAGAAAGTACATTAAGGACATGTTGGCAAAATTCAAGATGCAAGATTGTAAGATTGCAGGTACTCCAATGGAGGTCAATCACAAATTGAGCTCACATGAAGGTGAACTCATAGAGGACATCACATCATATCAAATTCTAGTGGGTAGTCTCAACTATGCCACATTGACAAGAGTAGATATATGTTACAGTGTGAGTGTGCTAAGCCAATTTATGCACACACCAAGGAAACCACATATGGATGCTGCCAAAAGGATTCTCAAGTATCTCAAACGAGCCATAAATGAAGGACTTTATTATCCTTATGTATCTGATTTAGGTTTGAAGCTATTTTCTGATGCAGATTGGGCTGGCTCCAAGGAAGATAGAAGGAGCACTTCAGGTTATCTTACCTTTGCAGGTTCAAAGCTTATTTCATGGTCATCCAAGAAGCAACCCACAGTTGCTCTCTCTTCTACTGAAGCTGAATATAGAGGTCTTGCCATAGCTACTCAGGAAGCTATGTGGATGAAGACATTATTCAAAGATCTTGGATTGGAGTTTGGAACTCCAACTATTTTTGGTGACAATATGAGTTCTATTCACTTGGCTGCTAATCCTATTTTTCATGCAAGGACTAAACATATTGAAGTTCATTATCACTATGTACGAGAGAAGGTTCTAAGAAAAGAGATTCAAATATCATATGTGTCCACTCATCAACAATGTGCAGATATTCTAACCAAAGCATTGGATGGTACAAAGCTTTGCAAATTCAAGGCTATGATTGCTTTGCAGGTAATCTTGGAAGATTGAAGACCTCAAGCATACTTGGCTTGAGGGGGAGCTGTTGGAGCAAGTCTATGACAAGCCTAAGTATTGGCTTTAGTCTCACAAAGTCTTAGAAGAAGCTTTAAAAAGAAGACTATGTAAAGTTCACTTGTGAACTACCTCTTGTAAGTTTTTGAAGAGTTTACTTAATGTAAAAGTAAGAGAATCTTAAGTGGTTGAGTGTAGCTCAGTGATGAGTAGCACCTCCTTTAATGTCAATCCGGGAAGACGTGAGGATGGTGTGAAGACCTCGAGCAAGTGGAGGCACAAGTGCGTGAGTGAGAAGCACACAAGCATGCACACACATACACGCACACGCGCACACACGGCAAGACAAAGAGTGAGAAGCAATGGAGTTCTTAGATTACTTTCAAAAAGCTCTTACAAGTTCATTTCAATTACAATCTAACCTCAAAAATGAGCTCTCTAGCTCCTTTTATAGTTTTTTACTAGCTTTGGCCCTGTTCAGACCTAGTGTCCGGCCTAGTTAAAAATTAGGTTCCAGGGCTTATTTGAGGGCTCAAATGAGATCTAAAAAATACGAAAATTGGTAAGCAACTACTTCTAAGGCTCCTCAAGCTCGAGGACTCCTCGGCTTGCACAAAATGGAGCCACAAAAAGGTGAACATGGTATTTACAGGGGTTGTTAGTGATGAGAATCACTTTTAATTGGTGTAAGGATTTTGAAAAATTAAAGGTTGCCTTAGTGCTAGATCTGCGTGAATGCTCGTACTTGCTTCTTCATGAAGAAAATTATTGGCCTACTTGCCAGATCGTCGCTGACTCCCTTGTTTGCTTGTGCCTTCTCTCCCCTCGGACTCTCTTCTCTAACTGCCATGCTTTGTCAGTCCTTCAGTTCCTTGTCTGCTGCTAACACCCCCCCCTCTCTCGCGTCTGTCGTCCCTGACAGACCCTTGTTGGGAGGGTCGTTGGACGTAGTATTCGACAACGTCTTGCGCTAAGTGATGTTCGGCAATCCTCAATCCTTTGGCCAAGTCTGTGAGTAGAGCATCCCATCTACCGGCCCGGGAACCTCTGGATGTGGCATACGTAACTTTTCTGAATGGAGAGCTTGTTCCACTGCAAACAATTGTAATAAATGTGAGGGCCTAGGAATGAAGATCTCTTAGTGATATTCCCAGAACCCTGTGACAAACATCTCTTCAAATGTCTGTTTGAAGCAGGCCGGTAGGTATTTGATGCGGGCATGCCATGCATAAACAACATTAATAGAGGGCGTTGTGCTCATGTCATAAACAAGATCCTGATTGCCTTCATTGAATCCGAGCGCAGAGAGGTGAGGTTCCTTAACATTCTTGAAGGTCCGGAAGGTGACTATCATGAGTTCAAAAATTTTAAGGCACATCTGTGTCATGACATCTGGTACGTTTTTGAACCTGACACCCCAATGCCGAATTGTCGATATCATATACCCTATATATGTGTAAAGTAGACCTTTAGGTGGTGCTAAGTAGACATAGTTGAGCCATTTCTCACATCCTTTGGTTGTCAGCACCATCTTTGTGTATTCCGGCCACGACCTTCTTCGGAAAATAGGACAGTAGCAGGGATTGTACTTGATATACCTAATTGCTCATGTTGTTCTTGCAATGCACTAAACTGCTGTTGTAATTGTTTCTTCTCTTTCTCTAAATCAATGAATCTTCCTTGTAATGCTTCATGACTCCTAAACAAACTTGTATGCTGAGCATCGAGGTGCTGATAGTGTTGTTGTAACTGAGACATGCACTGATACATGTTATTAAATACATTATTAATGGGGGTGGATGCAGGAAGGGTGTTAAATGCAGAAGGAAAGGGAAAGGGGAAGGGAAGTGTGAATGCGGTGCTAGAAAATGGTGAAGTGGGTGGTGGGGGAATGGGAGATTGTGGCCATATGGGGGGAGGGAGAGGTGCGATGGAGGGTGATATGTCCATAAAATCCACGGTGGACGCAGTAGTGGGAGTGATTGTGAATAGTGGAATTGTGGGTGCAGTGATTGTGGTGAATGTGTACAGTGGTGTGTGCAGTTGTGAATATGAACTACCCGGAAGTGTGAGTGGGGGAATGGGGATGTCAGTAGCTGTCGTTAGGATTACAGTGTTAGTGGAGGTGTATACAAGGGAGGTGTTGAGAGGGTGTGTGGGTTGATTGGTGGTTTGTGCTTCAGTCGTGGCAGTGGACTCGGAGGCGGTGACGGTGGTTGTTACATTGGTAATGGGAGGTGAATGTGGTGGAGTGGGAGGCGGGGGTGGCAAGGGGGGTGATGGGGGTGCACTGGACACATGGGTCTCTTCAGTATCGTGCACAGTGTGTGCTGTGCCCGTGGTCGTGGCTGTCCCTTGTGTTTCGGATACTAAGACATTCATCTGTTTCCCTACTCGTGGGGGACGTCTTCCGTATCTTCTTTCCATTCTGCGTGATTGTGCCAGGGCAGTATGCACTGTCTCAGGTACTCCTAAAGCATCAAAGATTATATCCAGTGTGGCACGATATTGTTCGTCGACTCCTTCCTCCTCAAGGATTTGGTGCATGATAGCCTTTCCTGCTGCAAGGGATAACTTATGTTGTTGTTGGACCCTGTTGATGGTATCGTAGAGCTTTTTCAACTCCTTTGTATATGCTGGGGCACCCTCTAGCTCCTGTATAACTTCTCGCTCATAGTCATGCGCCTCCTCATCAGAAAATCCTTCCTGTTCATCCTCTTGGTCTTCTTCTTCTTCATCCTCCACTTCCACCACTTCTGGTTGTCTTGGCTGGGGTTGTTGTGTAGCCGTTTGTTGTCCACTACCCTGCTCTGCTTCGACTTCCGCATTAATAGCTTCAATGATTCTGGCAACTTCTTCATCCGTTAGATCTTCCAAAGTGAATCCGTGAGGAAATTCCAGATCAGTAGGTACTGGTGGAAACACAAGGTTAGGGCCATCTGTGCTGTGCCTGGGTAACCTGATAGTAAATGGTTGTACTCGTCTGGGAAGCCTTGGAGTTGTTTCAGGTGTTAGGGTTGCACCGCGGGCTTGTGCACAAGGCATCTGGACAGCGCCTCTCATCTTCTTTGAGGGAGGCCCTGCGGCTGACAGTCTGCGTTGAAACTCCTGTGCTCTGGTCCAAATGAGAGCCCTTTGCACCGGTACATCATATGCGAGACATCTATACACAATTCTGGTAAGCGCACAATATCCATACAGTACAGATTTTTGTTTCTTATACCACCTTTGATGAGCCAAATGGATCTGGTCGATAATCCAGTGGGGCATATTGATTGTCAAATCAAAGGCATCTGCTAAGTAGAGGCTAAACCAGATCTTTTTGGAAGGCATTGTGAACCTTTCTTGCACGGGCAATGCGAAATGTTGCATGACCATGCGTAAATGAATGGCGATCGTAGGTGTCATCGCGACCATGTCCTTTAATTTCGTCAAATTTCTGTTCTTCATATTGTCTGGAACCATAGTCTCTTTCTCCGTAGGAATGTGCATACCTTTCATGTCCAAAGCTTCCCTTACCAAGTTGATAGTTAATCTGAAGCGCTTGAGCTCATTGCCCCTTGTGAGAGATGGGAGGACAAAGGAGCTGTATCCCTTTTTGTCTTTGCTCGGAGTAAGGGTGCTAATCAGATACGAGCACCTTAGAAAATCTGGCTTTGGCAATTGGAATTTGAAATACTCGTAGAGTCCTGCCTTCTTCCATATGGGTTTCAATCCTTCATTATTCTGCAATCTTTCGAATTCCCTGGTAAAAAAGTGATACCTGCCCCAGCGCCCATTGAATTCTATCTCTGCCTCCCACATATAAGTGCCTTCACCTAGGGGTCCTGCCACATCACTGAACCAATGAGAGTTTTTGCTGACTGGCACTGTGTGCCCCTGTGGAGGGTTCTGAACCGGTATGGCATGTAATGCCCTCAATGCCACTGGTCGTTCCTTTAATTCCTCCTCAACCGGAAGGCTTTCAATGTCCACAACTTGGGGGCTGGTGCCTGCCTGGGAGCTAGTTCCTACTGTATCTGCCATGTTACTTCTTGCTTCCTGTCTCTATGAGAATATAGAAACATGTGTTAACATTGTACAGGACAAGAGAGAACCGTTGTTGTTTCCATTACAACATTAATCATGAGGGTCGGGAGAGATTAATGGGTTAGTAAGTGCTCGGTGCGAGTGTGTGTGTGGTTAGGAGTTCGGTAGACCTAAGAGCTAAGTGGAATGATGTAGTGTGATAGTGATGTGGTTAGTAGGTTGTCATGGATTTAAAAATGGGGTCCGGGGGTTTGTTACAAGTCTTAGGCTGCCAAATGCAGTGGATGGGTTTTGCTCTTGGTTTCGTAGAGACTCTCGAGAGCTTTATAGGTGTGTCGGCTTGAAAATGAGGCCTTTTAGGGACCCATTTACAAGTGATTATGTTCGTGCTCATGGGCCTTGGTGTGTTCCTGAGTGTTGAAAACGAGTGTATGCCGGCTGTGCGAGTGAATGGATCACGCTGTATAGGGTGTGGTCTTGGTGTAGCTATTTGAGCCCGCAAACAAGCCTTAGGCACCCAAATTTGTCTTGATTGTGGGCTAGCCTTCATCGACTTCTTGGGCACCCAAATAGACTTCACATTAGCAGAAGAACTTCTGAAAGACTTCTTATTGGTGTCGTGTTGTTGGTTACTAATAAGAGGCTTTGCTCGTGTGGTTGGCTGGAGTGCAACCGGGTGTTCGCCTTTCCGCACCCACACTTGTTTCACTAGCTGAGACATTTTGCTGCGCAGGTACTTTTGATCTCCGACATAGGTAGTACTCTGCTTCTTCTGCCTTTGATCCACCTTTGGTTGCTGCCTCCCTCTGGCCTTTGGAAAAGAAGGGAGTTCCGTTGCATCCCTGACTCCTTTTTTGCGAACATCATTCCTCTCCAACACATAGTTTTGGAAAAGAACAGCATGGTCATCTTCATGTGTACTCCTGGAAGGACCAGGAGTGTGTGCCTTTCCTAGTTCCTTGAGTGCTCCATTATCTAACTCTACTGTAATTCGACTATGATTGACCCATACCTGAAGAAGTCCACTTCTTAGGTTTAGGTTGACAGCATGATCATAGATCCAGTCCTTACCCAAGACAAGAGGCTCCGTGAGATCTTCGTCTTGGCACACTAGTACCTTAACTGTCATTAACATGTCCTGAATGTAGAGGGGAAGCTCCACCTCGCCCATGCAAGGGGTTTCCACACCTCCTAATCCTATGAGATAAGCTTCTATAGGATTGACCTTTAATTTCAATTCTTGACAGTAAGAGAGTCTCACCGCACTAGTGGCTGCACCTGAGTCAATCAATGCTCGCACGGACTGTGCACTAGTTCCTTGTCCTACCTCTATGGTCACAAAAGGTCGTCGATCAATTATTCTATGGGAACTTGTTCTTGCGACTTCACACATTGCCATATGATATCCTTGATCTGCATAGTCATTTGTTCTAGGCTGATCTCTACCTTGTCTTCGCAACTTCATCCTTCTGATGCGTTCTAAAGCTTCTGCTTGAGCTTCTTCTCGAATCCGCTTTTCTTCTTCCTTGCGTTTCTTGGCGATATTGAGTTGACTTAGCATTTCCTCTGTGAGAGGTTCCTGATATAACTTGACTCTGCATCCGCTTATATAGCTTGGGAGAACGTCACCTTCCAATGTGGCTAGTTGCACTGCTCCACTTGTGGAGATCCTATTTATGATCATAGGTCCATAGCCACGCTTCTCTAATTTTCTCGCATGTTGTTTCAAAGTGTATGCTAGTACTAGGTCGCCTGCCTTCAAACCTTTATCCTTAACGTGGGCATCAAAATATGCCTTCTATCGTTTCTTGGCTGCATATATCCCTGCAGCTGCCCTTAGTCTTGTTTCTCCTAACCGTTCAAGGTCAAAAAGTCTAGAGGAGAGTTCATGACCCGTCCATTCGTGCTCTTGTGCTACCTTCAATGTAGGTATCAAGAAGTCCAATGGTAGCACTGCATTTTGACCAAACACCATTTGAAAGGGAGTGGCTTGGAGTACCGTTTTGTAGGCAACTCGGTATGCCCAAACAGCATGGTGTAGCTGTTTGTCCCAATCAGAGCGTTTATTGTTCACTAATTTCGTCAGTACATTGCATAAGATCTTGTTGGTGCTCTCAGCCTGGCCATTTGCTTGAGGGTGATAGGGGGCAGACTTCTTATGTACTACCAAGAATTCTTGGAGCAGATTTTCAATAACTTCATTCAAGAAGTGAGTGCCTCTATCACTAACTAGCTCTATAGGTAGCCCGTATCTAGTGAACACATTCTCAAATAAAAACTTAGATGTTGTTTGAGCATCGTTCTTCGTTGTGGCTTTTACCTCTACCCACTTTGTTAGATAGTCTGTTGCAACAATGATATATTCTGCATGGGAACCCTTAGCTGGGGGATTAATAGGACCTACGAAGTCTATTCCCCACTTAGAGAATGCACGTCCACCCATCATTGGTTTCAGTGGCATCTCATCTTTACGTATAGGATACTGAGTTCTCTGACAGACATCACATCGTTTCACATAGGTATGTGCATCCATGTGAAGGGTCGGCCACCAGAAGCCCGCAAATAGTATTGCCTTGATCACCCGATCTGGTCCAAAGTGTCCTCCTGCTACACCTTGGTGAGCAGTGTCCAAGATCTTGAGATACTCACTCTCATGGACACATAGTCTCAGGTAACCGTCTTTACCACGTTTGTATAGATTATCACCAATAAGTGAGTAATCCTGGGCTTCTTGTTCTAAACTCCTTTTCCTAGCCAGAGTCATGTCTGGAGGGAATGTTTTCGTCCTCAGAAAGGATACTAGTGGTTCACTCCAATCCGGCACTATGGACACTTGATAAAGAGTGGCATGTTCCACAGGTGGTTTAGTGCAACAGATTGGGCATTCCTTGCACAACTTTTGGACATCAGCTTCCATAGTTGGCCAATGCACTCCTAGTCTCCTCAGGGTCTATAGGGTTCGTTGTTTGGAGTAGTGTTGCTCTAATGCACCTACATGTGCTAATTGCAACCACTTAGCGTACTCATCCTCTTCCACACAACAAGCCAAGATCCCTTGATCTGTGTGCTTGTACATACTTCCTGCCATGATGTGATACTTTTGAGCTTTTACTACCTCTCTATCCTGTGTGTTTATTACTGGGTGGTTAGGCCCGTATGTCAATACTGGCACTAGTGGCTTAGCCCACTGTGGCACCACTTGGAAATTAAACAAGTAAGCATCAGGAAGGTCATCTGACACTCCTTGTGGGGCTTCCCCTGATGTGAGCCTAGAAAGGTGATCTGCTCTCAAATGAGTCTTCCCTTTCCTTACCACAACCTCGAAGTCATATTCCATTAGTAAGAGAAACCATCTTACTAATCTACCTGTATTACATGGCTTGTTCACAAGACATAGCAGTGCCTGATGGTCAGTAAAAAATTTAAACTTATTTGCAAGCAAATAGTGTCTAAATTTCTTGACTGCATATACCATGCCTAAGCCTTCTCTCTCTGTAGTGGTATAATTTCGTTCAGCTGCATTCAATTGTCTACTGGCATAGGCAATTGGAAGATCCATATTACGTTCACCAGTAGGTTGAGCAAGCACACACCCAATAGCATAATTGGATGCATCCACGTGAACATGGAATGGCTTATTCCAATCTGGTGTGGTCAAGATTGGTGCTGAACATAATCTTCGTTTAAGCTCCTTGAAGGAATTCTCACATTCCTCAGTCCACTCAAAGTTTGTCAGAAGTCCGTACATGCGCTTTGCAATGACAGCATACATGTGAATGAACCGGCGGTAGTAACCACAATGCCCCATGAAAGCTTGTACTTCCTTGACATTCCTTGGCCTAGGTAGCTCTGCTATGGCTCTCACTTTCTCTTCAT
The DNA here is from genome assembly GCA_020310875.1 of Ceratopteris richardii. NCBI lineage: Eukaryota > Viridiplantae > Streptophyta > Polypodiopsida > Polypodiales > Pteridaceae > Ceratopteris > Ceratopteris richardii. Next base: position 137,393,863 of record CM035406.1, read on the forward strand.
CAGTGGATATGCCATTCTTTGACACTATGTGCCCTAGAATCTTGCCTTGCCTGACCATGAAAACACATTTTTCTGGGTTTAGGCAGACTTGATATTCTCTACATTTGTCAAAGATTTGTCTAAGTTCGGGAATATGGGTTTGTCTAATGTTGGAATGAGCACAAAGATCATCAACATAGACTTCTAAGTTCTTCCTCAGGAACTCCTTAAATACATGGCACATTAGTCTCTGGAAGGTAGCTGGTGCATTGGTAAGCCCAAATGGCATTACTCTAAAGGCAAAAATGCCCCATTCTGTGGCAAAGGCTGTCTTATGCTGATCCTCTGGAGCTATGGCTACTTGATTGTAGCCCGAAAATCCATCAGGAAGCTGTACACTTCCTTGCCTGCCACTCTTTCTAAGAGATGTTCTGTGATGGGAAGCGGATAGTTATCTCGGATTGTGGATGCATTGACTTTCTTTAAGTTAATGCATACACGTAATTTACCATTCTTTTTGGGCACCACTATGATGGGGGATACCCACTCAGTGTGCTCAATTTCATAGATAAATCCAGCTTCAACCAGCCTATCTATCTCCTCTTTGATCTTAGCAGCGTAATTATCGTTATATGTATAGGGTTTTTGCTTAGAGGGTTTAGCATCTGAGGTCATGGGGATGGTGTGTGAGCATATGTCTGGGTCAACACCCTTCGAATCCTTGTAACTCCAAGCGAATACATCTCGGTATTCTCTTAGCAAGGCTATTAACGCATGCTCTTCTTCCTCTGTTAGGTCATGGCCTATGTATGTGCATCTCTCCTCTCCTTCTTCTAGGGCCACTACTATTTTCTTGGTGGTTTCTTTGTTATCATAGGCCTCTCCTGATTGTGCCTCTTGTTTAGGCATTCTTATCATGACTCTCCTGTCGTCTATCTCGTACTTCTTAAAATTTTCTGGGACCTCAAACAAAGATTCTTCCTCCTCTGGTGAGACTTGTCTCTTCTTTCGTTTCTTTCCTTCTTCATTCGGGGTCACATGTGTGGCTAATCTTACATCATTTGTAAGCTCTCCATGCCTCTGGGGTTGAAATTCTACTGCATGGAAGTATTCTTCATCTGATGCAAAAGGTGGGTCCATAATGATCGACTCTAGATCGGAGTCACTTGCATCCTCAAATGCATCAGGGCTAGGTTCGCATTCTTCTAGAACTGCCTCTCCCATGATTGGCTCTATGGAGAAGACTGAAATGTCATAGCCATCCTCATCATAGTGAGGTGTCCATTGTTCCTCATTGATGGCTACATCCATGGTTGCTAAAATTTTTGCCCAGCCGTGAGGTTCAAATTCTTCGTCTGGAAAAACTACAGGTGCATAGGCTGGGTCTTGGATTGATCTATGGGTTTCTTTTGCACCTACCTCTCTGGCTTTTTCTCTCTTCTCTTCGTCTACTGCTACTTTGCACATCCATAAGTGGGTGTCTTCATGCATCCAAGAGGATCCTGACCCTATGGAATGCACCGATTCTGTATCATCTTTGGCTCTATGGATGGGATTCCATTGGATGGGAGGTACATCTCTATGAGAGTAATCTTTGAGATTTACTTTGGTTGTAACACCTAAGTGTTGCAAATACAAGGAATTGGTTCCCCAGTCCTGTACCACTTGCAACTGCCGCATAAATGGTCTTCCCAAAATCATTTCATAGGCATGATTTTTGCTGAAGTCACATATAGCAAATGTATGCTCAAACTCGACACCACAGGTGGTGAGAGTTATTCCTTCTAGCAATCCTAAGGGTCTCTCAATATGACCATCGGCCATCTGCAATTTCATTCTCGTTGGCCTGAGTGCTGGCTTGCCCCAACGCTTCCATAGGGAAGTGGTGGCAATTGCAACTCCTGCACCTGAGTCCAAAATTGCCTTGGTGGTGTACTCCTGGTAGGTAATGGGAAGATAGGTGTTCCCTTCTTCACCTTCACACATATCTCCTATTTTATCCAAGGGTATCTCTGGCACTGTCCTATGTGATCCTACCTGGGAATGAGGTTTCACTATCGCTGGTACTTGTTTGGCGACATGTTTCCATAATTCAGGTTTAACCTTGAGTAGCTCTTCTAACTTGAGATTGCACTGCACTTTAGTGTTTTTCACTACCTCTGTGTTCCTAGGTAAGACTGAGTCCTCATTTCGTACCATGACCGTGGGTGTTCTCATACAAGTAGACTTAGTTTCCCATGGACCCGTGAAGTGGGGTAATTCTTGTAAAGAGTTCGACTCAAAGTCTAGTCTTTCCTGAGAGTGGGTGCTCTCCTGCTCCTCATAAATGGATGGGATGTCTTGTGAGAATTCATCGTGCGCATCATCCACAAGTTCAATGGGAGGAGGGACTTCACTTTCTTTAGCCCATTTGTCTTCTTGAATCTCTCGTAGGAATTCTGGTGTGAATCGATTCATAGAAGAAGATGTGTCTGGCTCCGTAGAGTTAGGCACATAGGCTTCCTGGGCGGGTAGGCTCACTCTTTCACTTGCCTTGCCCTTGTGTTGTATGGCGGGTTCCTTTTCCGATTGTGCAATTAGTTTCTCTATTCTTTCTAGCAGTCCATCAAAGTGCAATTGCGTCTTTGCTGAGCTAGAGATGTTAAAGAGGCGGCTGGCTTCAAACATGGTCTGAGCCAACTCCACCATTTTGGCACAAATTTTAGTTCGTTCAAGCTCTAATTCTGCTCTAGGGTAGCACTTTTCATGATCAGTTACGTTTGGCCCTTCTTGGATTTTGGCTTGATATGCTTTAAGCATCATGTTTAGGTCTTTCGGAGTGGGATCTGCTAGGACTGATCCTACTCTAGGGGGTGGTGGAATTAGGTGAGGTGGGTTGGAAGGTGGCTGGTCGGATGGAGTTGGAAATGGTGGAGGTGATGGAGGTGGGGCAGTGTGAGAGGGAGTTTGAGCTGTGAGTTCAGTTATCCTGGCCTTTGTTTCTCTGAGGCTTTCCTCGAGTTCACTCATCTTTTTTGCCCATTGTCTTTTCATTCTTTCACGACTATCTCTCCAAGCTCTATTTCTCTTCTTTGTCATGCTCTCCGTTTCACTTACTTCTGGGCTTTTTTCCTGACCTACACCCTGGTTTTGCTGCAGTGCTTGGGCTCTAGTGATTACTTGTACTGGTGTAGTGGCAGTCACGCTCCTTGTGGAGTCTACCACTAACCCAACAACGTTGATAGGAGTGATTTTTGGCATATTATTGGGGTTCTTTGGGCAATCTCGTAAGAGGTGCTCCTTTCCACATTCTTGGCAAAAGCCCTGGATCGTCACTGACTGGGGTTGTGTAGGTGGAGGTAAGGGACAATCACGAATGAGGTGATCTCCCTGACATCTGTAGCATGGTCCTCTAGGGAATGGGGGTCTTACCTTCCTAGGTTGAGGTCTAGGATTGGGGTTTGCATACATGACGTTTGTGTAATCTGACTCCCAACTAGGTTCATTTGGCTCTTCACTATAGTAGGACTCACCATGTTCAGGAGATTGCATGTAGTAAGCATGGGGGCTATCGACATGTGTAGAATCGAAGCTATGGTCACTGGGGTCATTTTCAGAAAGCAGTGGTGTTACAGGGACTATAGCTCTGTTCAGGTTTTCTTCTGCTGCTGCATATTTTACTGGGATCACGTTGGATGGAGCTGGAGGTTGTTGGGCTAACACAGGCTGAGGCCTTTGTTGGTTTTGGTATTGTGGTTGGTAGGTTTGTTGAGGCCTAGCATATTGTTGTGGTGGATTCTGGTATCTTCCCTGCTGAGGGTAGGGTTGCCTAACCGCCTGCTTGTTGTATGGGCAATCTTGCGCGGTGTGATTGGTGTACCTTCGTTCTATGGTGCAGTACTGGCTACTAGGATTTACTTGGGGTTGAGCCACAATGGGACATACATTTGCCATATGGTCACCCCCACAAGTATAGCATCTTTTCACCGGGGCAAATCTCGGAATTTGTTTGCTAGAGACACCTAGTTTCTGAGCAACTTTCTCTGCAAGTTCCTCAATCGATGTGGATTGCGTGGATGAGAGAGGTTAGAAGCACTATCCGAATCTTTGTATATCTTGGAAAGCTCTAACTCCTCCCCTAGGTTATCCTCAATATCAATGCACATGCGTACACAATCTTCTATGGTCCTAGGGTCCTTCAAGTACACATAAGATCTCAATTTGGTACTTAGCAATCCATCCAAGAATAAAGCCACTTGCTTAGCTAGCGTGGGTAACTCAGGGGTAGGGCATCTCTCTAAGTATTGCCTGAATCTTCTTCCTGCAAGTCTCACGGTCTCTTGAGGGGTTTGCTTGAAGCTGTGAATCAATGAGGAGGTATTATGCCTTATGCCACTCTTAGAGAATTCAATAATGAAAGCCTCTAGGAGTTGGTCTATGCTCCTGAACTGCCTCTCATTTAGTGGCTGAAACCATGTCAGGGCAGTGTTCCTAAGGGTCAGACCAAAGGCATTGTACTGCGTGAATAGATCCTCCACTTGTTCAGCTCTCAAGACTTGCCTAAACTCAGCCACATGATCGTATGGATCTCCAGTGCCATCGAAGTAGTTCTTCATGGACTTAACTAGCTGAGTCGGTCTCAAAGTCCTTGTGTGCTCTCTAGGTCGTGGTAGAGGGAACTCATCCGCATTTCTTTGATTCATGTGAGCTCTAAGTATCTCCGGTTCTACTCTATTTGTTTCCGTCCTCGTTCTTTCTCTGCCCACTGGGTTGGCAAAGCTTTCTTCCGGTCTATCTCTACTTCTGTCTCTTTGCATTTCATGAGCTTGGGTTGTTCCCGCTCCAGGGTGACCATAGGATACATTCGACCTTGGTTGGGGGAAAACGAATTCACCCTTCCAAGTGTAAGCATGCCTATCATTTTCAGTCACCACAAAGATCCTCTCCGAAGCGTGATCTAAGTAGGTCACTCTGCCTGGGGTATCAGGATCCTTAAACTCATAGATCATGATTGTTCCTATATCAATTGGCCGATCAGGTTTGTACCTCCAAAAGGCTTCATCAGTCTCTCGATTGAGGAGCAATGGCTGGGTACAATCAGAAGACCAAGGTGGTGCTGCTAGACCTGCTTCACACCTGCCCTTTCTTTTCTTCAGAAATGGTTAGAAGACTCTTTGAGCTTCCAAATGACACCAAGAAACTATATATGTGTTGTACAAAGTGATTGAGTAATGACCAAATCAAAACAGATAAGTTTGACTCTTCATAAGTCCAAAGAACTTGCTATTCCTGTAATGACACCTGCTCAGTCCTAAGCTCAGTGTGTCCAGCACACTTACAATTGGTCTAATTCCTTCTGGGAGTATTAAATTAACTTAACAAGCTACCATTAGCAAGTTAAATCACTCCAAATGATAAACTATACACTGAGCATGATGTTTAGCAAAGTTAGAGACACCCCCGACTTTTCAGGAAACACACAGAAATATACCAGTGACTGCTTCGATTGAGATTTCTCCCAATTGGCTGAATAGATTGACTTGAAACTTTGTAAGGTTGTAGAATGCTTTGAGCTGGTTCCAATGAGCCCTTGATCATTAAATTTGGTTCAGTAGATCTTGAGATATGTCCTGTTGAAGTTGACAGACTTGGAGGTAGATACTCAGAGAAAAACAGAGAGTAAAGAACTATGTGTATATGTATTGATGCTATCAAATATACATTCCCATTGGCACTAGATGTAATGCACAATGGTACTCTGAGGTGTAGGCTTGGTAGTAGCTCTCACACACTCACAATTTTGCTTGGATTAGCCTCGGGAAGAGTGTCTCCAACCCGCGACTTTTTACATTGACTTTTATAGATGTTTTGAAGGAGTTTGAATTTCAAAATTCAAATTGTAGGCTCCCTCAAATCTCTCATCTACTCTCATAGAGATATTCTCTCCATCCATAACTTCTAATTTCCACGACTTTTGAATGTAGGTGAGATTACAAGAGGTGAGTTAAGTCACATTGACTTTTACATTGGATAAAAGATAATAAAACATAGGCATGTGTTCCTATGGTCTTCCTTCAAATGAAGTCTTCATGAATGCTCTTGTGAAACCCTCAAGGTTGATATCCAATGCTCTTCAAGGTACAAGTCAAAGCCAAGTGTTAAGGCTTGCTTGCACCAACAGCTCCCCCTCAAGCCAAACACTTGCTTGAGTCTTCATCTTTAGTCTTCAATGATATCCTGTAATCCAATCATGGATTTAAACCTGCATAGCTTGCTTCCATCCAAAGCTTTTGTAAGCAAATCTGCACATTGAATATTAGTGGACACATATGATAATTGAATTTCTTTGCTAAGTAGTTTCTCCCTCACATAGTGGTAATGAACCTCTATGTGTTTTGTCCTAGCATGATACACAGGATTAGCAGCTAAATGAAGTGAACTTGTATTATCACCAAATATGATAGGTGGCCTAGTATATAAGCCCAATTCTGAGTATAGTAGCTTCAACCATATTGATTCTTGAGTGGCATTTGCTAGCCCTCTGTACTCTGCCTCAGTAGATGATAGAGCCACTGTGGGTTGTTTCTTGGATGACCAAGAAATAGGTTTGTCACCTGCAAAACATATGTAACCAGATGTACTCCTCCTATCATCCTTGCATCCTGCCCAATCTGCATCTGAGTATACCTTGATATCAATATCTGATGAATATGGATAATACAAACCATGATTTTGTGTTCCCTTTAGGTACTTTACTATCTTCTTGGCTGCCTCCAAATGTGGTACTCTTGGCTTATGCATAAATTGGCTAAGTACACTCACACCATATGAGATATCAATCCTAGTTAAGGTAGCATAATTGAGACTACCTACCAAACTTTGGTAACCTGTAATGTCCTTGAGTTCTTCTCCTTCATGTGCACTGAGTTTGTGGTTGACCTCCATAGGAATGTTGGAGACTTTAGCTTCCTGCAAGTTAAACTTCTTCACCATGTCCTGAATGTACTTCTTCTGAGTAATGTATATACCTGAATTTGTGTAGACCAATTCAAGCCCTAGGAAGTACTTCAATAATCCAAGATCATTGATCTTGAATTCCTTCATCATTTGACCTTTGATGTGTCTTATTCCTTGAACATCATTTCCTGTAATAATGATGTCATCAACATAGACACACAAGTATATTACCTCTGAATTGTTCTTCTTTATAAACAATGAAGTATCTGCTTTACTCATCACAAATCCTTGATCCAAGAGATAGGTTGTCAACCTATAGTTCCATGCTCTAGGTGCCTGCTTCAAACCATATAAAGCTTTCTTCAATTTGCAAACATGATTTACCTTATTGGGATCTTCATAGCCAGGTGGTTGTGACATGTAGACTTCCTCTGAAATCCATCCATTCAGAAATGCATTCTTCACATCCAATTGGTACATGTTCCAATTCTTGGATGCAGCTACACTCACCATAATCCTGATAGTTGGCATCTTTGCCACAGGAGAAAATGTTTCTTCATAATCTATGCCTTGGGTTTGTGCAAAACCCTTGGCCACCAACCTAGCTTTGTACCTGCTTATTGTGCCATCTGAGTTCCTTTTGAGTTTGTAGATCCATCTGGATCCTATGACCTTCATGGAGTCCTTCTTGGGTACCAAATCCCAAGTATCACTCTCCTTGAGAGCCTCCATTTCTTCATCCATTGCTTCCTTCCATTCTGGTTTAGTAATGGCTTCCTCAAATGTACCTGGTTCTTCACTTAAGGTGTCCTTTGCAAGATATACAGAGTGCTTGGTCACAAGTGAAGTATCATAACCATACCTAATAGGTTTCTTCTTTTCCCTTGATGATCTCCTCATAGCTTGAGTTGAGGATTCTGGATTGTCTTCAAGTTGCTTCATCTTCATCTTCCCTTTTGATTTCCAAGCTTTGAATTCTTCAATGTTGATGGTGTCTTCATCATCTGAACTTGTATCCTCATTCTGAGTTGGTTCTTGCCTGACAAGCTTTGGAAAGTCTTCTTCCATATCATAAGGTAGACTCACTTTCCTGCACTCATTATCATACCATGAATCATTTTCATCAAAGATTACATCTCTGCTTACCTTGAAGCCTTTGTTTGAGGGGTTATAGAACCTGTATCCTTTCTGATTCAAATCATAACCAATAAAGATACACTTTTCAGCTTTAGGGTCTAGCTTTCCCCTTACCTGTGAGGGAATATGCACATATGCAACACACCCAAAGATCTTGCAATGATCCAGAGAAGGTCTCTTACCATGCCAAGCCTCATAGGGTGTCATTCCATCAAGTGTCTTTGATGGCAACCTATTGATCAAGTATGTGGCAGTGGATACACTCTCTGCCCAAAGATAATTTGGAAGTTTCTTCTCATTGAGCATAGACCTAGCTGTCTCCACAATGAGTCTATTTCTTCTTTCAGCTACCCCATTTTGTTCTGGAGAGTACCTTGTGGTAATCTCCCTCTTGATGCCTCTTTCCTGCAAGAACTCTTCAAAGTCATTGGAGAAATATTCTCCACCACCATCAGACCTTAATCTCTTCAATTGTCTACCTGTTTGATTCTCTACCAATGCAAGATACCTTTTGAAGCAATTAAATACTTCATCTTTATGTTTCATGAAGTACAAGATAGTCCATCTGCTATAATCATCTATAAAAGATACATAGTACCTTGATCCAGATATGGATGGCTCCTTGCTTGGTCCCCAAACATCTGTATGCACCAATTCCAAGTAATCTTCATGCATAAATCCTTTCTTGGTATATGGCAACCTGTGTGACTTACCAAATTGACAAGCCCCACACTTGTATATCATGTGTTGCTTGGATACATTAGGTATCCCAAGCACACATTGATCTCTGCTCATCTGCTTTATGGTTCTCTCTCCAATGTGACCCAATCTCTTATGCCACATCTCCAATTCTGATAGGGTTTGGTCCCTATAGTTGTACAAGGCAATATTTTTAGTATCCTCAAGTTCAAAGGTAAATAGTCTACCTGACTTCTCTCCCTTGGCTATCCTTCTGAATCCATGTCTTGGATCCTCCACAAATGCACCATGTTGAGTGAACCTGACCTGTAGACCTTTTTCAACAATCTGACCTACACTCATCAGATTCTTGGTGATTGTTGGAACATACAATACTCTGCTTAGCAAATTCTGATTACCATCACTTGTTTTGACATTACCTACTTTGACCACTGAGTGTTTAGTGTCATCACCTGTCTGCACTTGGTGCTTGCCTTTAGGTTCTTCCAAATCAGAGAGTAAGGCAACATTCCCAGCTACATGGTTAGAGCAACCTGAGTCAATATAGAACAAATGATCATCATTGATACCTGATTTAGATGTCATGTTCATAATCAACAAGGAATCATCTTGATCCTCTGCATAATTGTTGTAATCCTTTCTGTTCCTGTATCCTCCTTGATAATTGCCATTGTGATTGTAGTTGTTGTTGTAGTTGTTGTTGTAATTATTGTTGTAGCCATGGTAGCCTTGAGATTGATTGAACCTGCCTCTGCCTTGAGAGTATCCTCCTCTTTGGTGACCTCTTCCTCTTTGGTTTTTGTAGTTTTTGTAACATTCATCTGTAGTATGGTTAGACAAGCCACAAATATTGCATGGAGATTGATTATAGGGTCTCCCCCTACCTGACTTACCTCCTCTGCCCCTACCTCTAGATGATCTACCTCTCCCTGCATAGTTTGCTTGGGAGGTGGATCCTTCATCATCAACCTTCTTGCTTTTACCCTTATCTTTAGACTTCTTATCTGTATATAGGGCAGAGGGATTGTTACCTTTTGATTGCTCTCCATTCTTTGTGATCTTGGCTTCATGTGTAAAGAGTTGTCCAATCAGAGTTGTTAGATCAGGGGCTTGAATGTCCATGTACAAGTCCATTGCAGTGGTAAAGCTTTCCCACTTGTCATCTGCTTTGAGTCCATTGATCACTTGTCTAACAATTTGCTCTTCTTCAATCTCTTCTCCAACACTTGCAAGTTGATCTGCTATATCCTTGACTTTGGTGACAAAATCTGAAACACATTGTTTTGATTGCTTCCTAAGAGTTGTAAACTCAATCCATAGCTGATTCTTTCTGGCCCTTGTGCTTGATGAGAAGTATGTTGCCAAGGTCTCCCAAGTCTCTTGGGAAGTCTTACAGTTCCTAACATGAGGTAGAAGGAAATCAGAGATAGAGTTTAGAAGATATGACCTGGCTAAAGCATCTTTAGCACACCATTGATTAAGTCTCTCATGCTCATCCTTTGTAGGTAGGCCTCTGGTTTTGAATGAGGGCAACTCCTCATCTCCTGATATGTATCCATACAAGCTTCTCCCTTGTAGATAAGTCTTCATTCTTAATGACCATGCCTGGTAGTTATTTCTATCCAATTTGTCAATAAAGGAAGGGAAACCATCACCCATGATTACCTTGTTTTGCTCTGATACCACTGTTAGATGTGATGGCTGGGTACAATCAGAAGACCAAGGTGGTGCTGCTAGACCTGCTTCACACCTGCCCTTTCTTTTCTTCAGAAATGGTTAGAAGACTCTTTGAGCTTCCAAATGACACCAAGAAACTATATATGTGTTGTACAAAGTGATTGAGTAATGACCAAATCAAAACAGATAAGTTTGACTCTTCATAAGTCCAAAGAACTTGCTATTCCTGTAATGACACCTGCTCAGTCCTAAGCTCAGTGTGTCCAGCACACTTACAATTGGTCTAATTCCTTCTGGGAGTATTAAATTAACTTAACAAGCTACCATTAGCAAGTTAAATCACTCCAAATGATAAACTATACACTGAGCATGATGTTTAGCAAAGTTAGAGACACCCCCGACTTTTCAGGAAACACACAGAAATATACCAGTGACTGCTTCGATTGAGATTTCTCCCAATTGGCTGAATAGATTGACTTGAAACTTTGTAAGGTTGTAGAATGCTTTGAGCTGGTTCCAATGAGCCCTTGATCATTAAATTTGGTTCAGTAGATCTTGAGATATGTCCTGTTGAAGTTGACAGACTTGGAGGTAGATACTCAGAGAAAAACAGAGAGTAAAGAACTATGTGTATATGTATTGATGCTATCAAATATACATTCCCATTGGCACTAGATGTAATGCACAATGGTACTCTGAGGTGTAGGCTTGGTAGTAGCTCTCACACACTCACAATTTTGCTTGGATTAGCCTCGGGAAGAGTGTCTCCAACCCGCGACTTTTTACATTGACTTTTATAGATGTTTTGAAGGAGTTTGAATTTCAAAATTCAAATTGTAGGCTCCCTCAAATCTCTCATCTACTCTCATAGAGATATTCTCTCCATCCATAACTTCTAATTTCCACGACTTTTGAATGTAGGTGAGATTACAAGAGGTGAGTTAAGTCACATTGACTTTTACATTGGATAAAAGATAATAAAACATAGGCATGTGTTCCTATGGTCTTCCTTCAAATGAAGTCTTCATGAATGCTCTTGTGAAACCCTCAAGGTTGATATCCAATGCTCTTCAAGGTACAAGTCAAAGCCAAGTGTTAAGGCTTGCTTGCACCAACAAGGAGCAAATCTATGCTCTTATTATCCTGGGGAATCCACTCCGATGTGATAATCCTAGTGAGAACCGATTTACCTCGAGGGGTTCTAGGTTCTGCACTCATGTTTCCTTGCTCCAGGTCACCTAAGTTTGCTTCGGGGATCACATTTCCAAATTCGTCCGTCCTATCTGGGTGACTGGTGACTACGTATATGGTTCCTTCTTTGTCCAAGTATGCTCCATTTTCAAACTTGACAGCTGGGTGCTCTAATCCAATGGATTGATCAGGATTCTTAATCTGTACCACAGATCTTCCTAGGCCGTCCTCATAGATGCTAGCACCTAATCGGTTGGTCCTAAGGTATTCCAACTGTGTTTTGTAAGGGCCTTCTACTTTGTGCAAGTATGGCACTCCTGAACTTCCCGTACGTCTGTCCATGCCTTGAGACATCTCTGATTCACTGGTATCGGAGCTAGGGTAATGCGAGTGGTGACTCAACTGCTGGGCCCAAGACCTCGCAGTATGATTGACGCTAGCTTCTGAAGACCTAAGGCTTTGTCTATCCCTTACTAGATGCCGTCCTGATCTAAGGTTTATATGCCTAGTTAAGTAGCCCGATTTTTGCCCAGAGTACAACCTCGTTGCCGATCAATTGGTATCAGTCACTTGATTCTTTTTAGTTATTTATCGTGTTTAAGGTCTTGTCCGATATTACGTCGTCAGGAATACTTGAATGTTCTTCGTACTTTTAGGTTGATCCTTCCACGTTAAACTCTTTTCCTTTAGGATTCTCAATCGTACAAAGATTATGTAGTTATCTTGAACTTTGAGTATTTAGGTAGTCTTCAACTTGATAGATGCCTATCGCCACCCTGGCTTACTCCTATCACTAGTCGTTCTTAGCCTAAGCTAGGAATTGACAAAGGGAGTTGAGAATTTCCAACCTTTTGTTTCCTTCTTGGTTGCCCTTGAGTGCCCAGGAAGCGTGTTCCCAAGCTTGCACTTACTCTTGCTTAGAATGCCCTTCGATGCTCTCAATAGATCTGTAAGAGTTCCAAAGTTAGCTCAAGACCAATTTGCACTGTGAGTTTTTGAAAAACAATTCTAGAGATCCCTAAATTTTGTTCCCCCTGGGTATGGTCAACTTCAAAACAAGAATCACAGCAAACGGATTTCGTATGAGAGAGTTATGTCAGTTCAGGGTTCTGGTGCTAAAACAGGGTTCAAACAGGCTAACAGATCACAGGATTTTTCTCAAAAGCACATGTGTAGGGACCTCACAACTCACTAATTGCTAGACCAATATGCCCAAAAACTATCCCCAAAGCTTAGAATAAAAAACCCTAATTTTTTGTCCGAAAAGCCTGTCAATCGCGATCGACAGGTCTCTCAATCGCGATTGACAGAGGTGTCCGTCGGGGCCTGTCGGTCGCGATCGACACGTCAGTCGCGATTGACAGTGTCAATCGCAATCGACAGAGTCGGTCGTGAGTCCTGTCAATCGCGATTGATGGTGTCAATCGCGATCGACACTTTTTCCGGGTTTTTCACCGTGATTTCAGTCAATCGGGGATGTGTCCGTCGCGATGGACATGTGGCTACGCGTAAAAGTCAATCACTCGTTGAATTTCAGTCGGTCGCGATCGACGGTGTCAATCGCGACTGACAGAGGTGTCGGTCGTGGCTGTCGATCGCGATCGACGGTGTCAATCACGATTGACAGGGTCCTACGTGGCAGTCTATCGGTCGTGAAGTCTGTCGATCGCGATCGACAGGGTCTGTCGGTCGCGATTGACAGGGTCTGTCGGTCGCGATTGACAGAGGCTGTCGGTCGCGATTGACAGAAAAACACGGAATTTTTCTATTGTTTTAGGTGATTTGGGATGTGCTCATCATGCTTGTGCTAGTGGTGAACTTTGTTTTACCAAATGATCGAATTTTCTGTCGATCGCGATCGACAGAGGCTGGCGACTGCGAGACAGATTCAACGAGTTTCGTACCTGCACAGAGTGCTGGGGATGATGATTCAGCAAGAACCTGCAAAATGCTCAAGAAACATGCAAAAACAGTGCAAGCAATATCGCTCTCTCGCTCTCTCTCTCAAGTAGAATGAAGGAAATGAGGTGGAGATGGTGATATGATCAAAACTAAAAATTTCCGTGATGATGGAGATGGAGGTGGGAGATGGTGATGATGATGATGGTGATGAAGATGGTGAAGAAAAAACAAGAAAATAGATGAAAGTGAAGAAAATACCTACAACTCCAACGCGTCAACTCTACGTCTTACCATCACACGCTCGTCCTCAAAGTTCGATCCCCGGCAACGGCGCCAAAATTTGGTGTAGCTCAGTGATGAGTAGCACCTCCTTTAATGTCAATCCGGGAAGACGTGAGGATGGTGTGAAGACCTCGAGCAAGTGGAGGCACAAGTGCGTGAGTGAGAAGCACACAAGCATGCACACACATACACGCACACGCGCACACACGGCAAGACAAAGAGTGAGAAGCAATGGAGTTCTTAGATTACTTTCAAAAAGCTCTTACAAGTTCATTTCAATTACAATCTAACCTCAAAAATGAGCTCTCTAGCTCCTTTTATAGTTTTTGACTAGCTTTGGCCCTGTTCAGACCTAGTGTCCGGCCTAGTTAAAAATTAGGTTCCAGGGCTTATTTGAGGGCTCAAATGAGATCTAAAAAATACAAAAATTGGTAAGCAACTACTTTTAAGGCTCCTCAAGCTCGAGGAATCCTCGGCTTGCACAAAATGGAGCCACAAAAAGGTGAACATGGTATTTACAGGGGTTGTTAGTGATGAGAATCACTTTTAATTGGTGTAAGGATTTTGAAAAATTAAAGGTTGCCTTAGTGCTAGATCTGCGTGAATGCTCGTACTTGCTTCTTCATGAAGAAAATTATTGGCCTACTTGCCAGATCGTCGTTGACTCCCTTGTTTGCTTCCTTCTCTCCCCTCTGACTCTCTTCTCTGACTGCCATGCCTTGTCAGTCCTTCAGTTCCTTGTCTGCTGCTAACATTGAGTCCACATGATCAAAAAGGGAAAGAGGAGCCACGAATTCGTGATTTGTGGTAGGTAGAGAATCAAATCAATCATTGATTGATTGGAGAGTGATTGAGGGAAGTTAGCCTCCCAAACTCAACTATAAATAGATGGCAGTTTTAGTCGTGGTTAGAGAGACCCATGTGAAGACCTCCAAGAGCTGAGCTTTATGCCATATCAAGGTGTGATTACAAGGCACACATATGTATCAGTAAGTCATTGTATTGTACAAGCAATATACTTTCATTTTCATTATTATTTGAGTTCATATATCCATGTTCTTGTGAAGTGTACTACTCACTGCCATTACTCTCAGTTTTCTCAGTCAGATTGCAGAGATGCTTTCTCTAAGCTTGAAGCATCATTTTCAGTGATTTAGCTTGGTAAAGTTGGCTCTATAAGTCTACTATATGCTCACAAATTTTCATTTCATTTGGATGTTTCAATCTTCAGTTATGTTCATTTGAAGTCAACAGGGTCTGTTCATCTTCACTTTGTTTGGGGATTCTTGGATGAGAAGGAGTTTGAGGGTTTGTAGGAGAAAAAGAAAAGAATAAAAGAGGAAATAACCTTGAAAACTTCTACAGAAGCACGCCTTGAAATCTTGAGTTTTGATTACAGTAAAACAATTACAATGTCTAAACACAATCCAAGTCAATACTTCGGGACACAACTACAGAGAATGCTCAATTACAAAAGACCAATTGTCTCAAAGTCTTCTGGCAGCCGGCCTCTTCTGTATCAGCCCTCCTCTTGCTCACGCTTATCCTTGTGCACACCTTGCACTAAGCTTCCACCAAGCTGAGGGATGAAGACCTTCGTGGCCCGCTCACAGCAAGAGACCTTGTGATCCTTGGGGTCTAGCTTCGCACTCCCAGCACTCTTCCTTTTCCACTCTTCTTGCACTCTTCACTTCCACCTCTCTGTGTTGTCGCACACTGGTGACTCTTCACTTCTCTTTCTTGCTTCCTCCTGGACTCCTCTCTCTTCTCTCACATGTGTAGAATAGCCTTTGCTTTCCCTCTTGAAGTGTGTTGGTCCCGTACGCTCCTAATTGCACTAGACTCTTGGCCTTCCTTTGATGTCCCCAAGATTTTCTTGTTAGGAGGCGGCCAACGACTCACTACTTTGTCCTGTAGTGACTTTAGACCAAAACAAAAATTTGATTGGGCGGCCATATTTCCACATGTGCATACACAGCCGCTTCACATGCCTTTATTGTTTCCTTTTAATTCGTCACTTTTGCCCCAAAGAGGGGTTCACCTGGACCTTCCCGATTACTTTGAACACCCTTTGACCTTAAGGGAATTAGCAAAAATACTTCTGCAATACCTCTTGTCTGTGAACAATCAAAAGTTACCCTTTATATGGACAATTGAAGGTGCACTACCTGTGCACTTTGACCCTTGAATTTTAACACTTCATTCTTGCTTATGCATAACTGTGACCTTGACTTTGCTGGTTTCAACCTGCCAGGGCTCAACAGATGCCCACCACCTAATGTGCTCTCCGTCCCGGAGAGACAGCAGGAACACGATATAGGGAGAACAGAGTGGAACAGCAACTCAAGAACAGAGTGGAACAGCAGAGGAAACATAGAGGGAACGTAGGCATGAAAATAGATAAGGATTGATATTATTGATTAAGGAAGAAAACCCGATTAATCACGCTACAAATATTTATTATCCCTGATGAGACAAAATCAGAAGGATGAGAGTTTTATTTGCAAATCTATAAGGGAAACTGAAGCCAATAGCAATTGATTGAGAAGTTGGCTTGCAAATTATCGAGAAGGTGGATTGAGGCCCGCATCGGGGGGTTGTGGAGAGGAGGGCAGAGGTGCAGAAGCCTGCTCAATCATATGCTGGAGAGAACTAAGGCACTGCCTAAGGTGGTCCCATTTGCGTTTGATACGATGGCACGCAGCATTATCACAGAGCCCTAAGGTAGAACGATTTTGAATATCTGATAAGGCCTTCAATGCAGTATCGGCGATATCTCGATAATGATCCCGCTGTTGTTTGAGTAAATGAGCCGTTTCATTGAGCGATTGCCATTGAGAAGTGGCCATGCGGTTGATGGTGTCGATGGTAGAGATATACTGCTGCTGAACAGAAGCTGCGGCCGAGACAGAATCCAATGACACTTTTTAGGCGTGAGCACTACCAAGAGCAACTGCACTTGCGTCGCGGAGCAATTGTAAAAAGGAAGGGGCAGAAGGGACGTCACTTGGCGGAGCAGGGGCTACAGGCGGAATGGGAGAATGAGTGGGAGCGGTAGAGGGAGAGGGATGTGAAGGAATGTTCGAGGGAAGGGGTTGGCTGAGGGAAACATCAATGAGAGGGGGCGAATTGGAAACCGGAGGACGAGGGGTTGTACAGGTGGGGTTGTGTGGGTTGAGCAACGTTTGAACGAGCGGCCTGAAAGTTGATGAGGGAGAAGGTCTAGGAACAAGGTTAGGAGTAGGAATTGTCGCAGCAATGGTAGTTGCGTGCGGAGGAAGGGAAGTGATATCCGGGTGGGCGGAGGTCGGTGTGGAAGCGGAAGCTGAGTCAATTGAGATTAGAGGGGAGGTAGGAGATTGTGAGATGAAAGGTAGCCCGGGATGGTTAGGCGGTTGGCTAACAGGGTTGTGAGGAAGAATAGCGAGATTATTTGCAGATTGTGCTGGTATTTGATAGATCCAAACTAGGAATGGTGCAGAATATATGGAAAATGTATGAGAGCCCCAAGTGATAGCTTCACGAAGGCGTCTAGATTGTAAAGTTAAGGAACTATAGCTGAGGGCGGCGTAAGGGTATGGTCGACTATTGAGGAAGAAAAAAAGGGGATCCGCAATTCGAATATCAGACCATGGGAGTGAAGCTGTGGGACTACGGAGCAAAAAGAAAAAAAGAAATGAATTAAGGATGGATGTCATGCGGATGGAAAAACGGGCATTATTTTCAAAGAGATCTCTACAAAAGGCAATGGTGGCAGAGATTGACACTCCAGAATATAAGAAAGGAGGACTAGTGAAGTAGATTAGGGAGGAGCCAATACTAGCAGCAAGATCTGAGATGGAGAGAGTTCCTGTGCGAAAAGTAGGAAAGAGACGGAGAGTTTCATAGACCTCAGTATAATTTGAGGGATCATTGAAGAAAACGTTAGCCAAGCCCCAGAGACCTTCCTGTTGAAGATTTTCGACAGAAAATAGATGACGAAGTTCAATGGTTGGGAGGAATAAATGAATACGAATCTGCAGATCTAAATCAGGGGGAAGAAAAAGGCGCATATAATCTCCTGAAGGCGAGTTTAAGGTAAGAGAAGCAGACGGGGAAGGAGAAGGAGGGCGAGGGAGGGAAGGTGGAGAATATATGTCGGTGGACTCAGAATGAATTGAATAAGTAGGAATATGAAGAGTGGAAGGAGGAAGAGGTGAAGGCGATGCATTGGTGGGTTAATGGGTGCGGGCACTGTCGGGATCGGAGAGATGGGGCTTGGAAGCTGTTGAGCAGGCGTGCTTTCCGAATTATCTTCCGGCGCGGAGGGATCGGCCATCGAGGGTATGGATTCAAATTTAGTGTTGTTTCTGGCGAAGAACTTAATGGTGCTGAACCTGATGTTCGTGAATTCCTTGGAGGGGGAGCTGTTGAAGTGGCGGGTGTGGCGGAAGGGGTAGGGGGTGGGCGGTTCGGCTGGAGAGATGAAGGGGAAGGTTGAGGGGGATAGCGCGGGGGTGGGGTAAATATGGAGGGGAAGGGTTCAGCGGGATGAGGTGGAGGGGAGGGGAGAGGGGGAGGGCGGTGCTTTTGCAGGGTGAGATGGAGGGGAAGGGGGAGGGTGGAGGGGGTGTTGTGCGGGGGGAGATGGAGGGGGAGGTAGAGGGAGGAGGGGGTATGTGCGGGGGGAGATGGAGGGGGAGGGTGGAGGGGGTGTGTGCGGGGGGAGATGGAGGGGGAGGGGGAGGGGGTTGGTGGGGGGAGATGGAGGGGGAGGGAGAGGGCGCTGCTGGCGGAGGGGGGTGGAGGGAGTGTGTGCGGGGGGAGATGGAGGGGGAGGGAGAGGGTGGAGGGGGTGTGTGCGGGGGGAGATGGAGGTGGAGGTAGAGGGTGGAGGGGGTGGGTGCGGGGGGAGATGGAGGGGGAGGGTGAGGGGGTTGGCGGAGGGAGATGGAGGGGGAGGGAGAGGGCACTGCTGGTGGAGGGGGGTGTAGGGAGTGTGTGCGGGGGGAGATGGAGGGGGAGGGAGAGGGTGGAGGGGGTGTGTGCGGGGGGAGATGGAGGGAGAGGGGGGGGAGATGGAGGTGGAGGTAGAGGGTGGAGGGAGAGGGTGGAGGGGGTGTTGTGCGGGGGGAGATGGAGGGGGAGGGAGAGGGTGGAGGGGGTGTGTGCGGGGGGAGATGGAGGTGGAGGTAGAGGGTGGAGGGGGTGTGTGCGGGGTGAGATGGAGGGGGAGGGTGAGGGGGTTGGCGGGGGGAGATGGAGGGGGAGGGAGAGGGCGCTGCTGGCGGAGGGGGGTGGAGGGAGTGTGTGCGGGGAGAGATGGAGGGTGAGGGGGTTGGTGGGGGGAGATGGAGGGGGAGGGACAGGGCGCTGCTGGCGGAAGGGGGTGGAGGGAGTGTGTGCGGGGGGAGATGGAGGGGGAGGGAGAGGGTGGAGGGGGTGTGTGCGGGGGGAGATGGAGGGAGAGGGGGGGGAGATGGAGGTGGAGGTAGAGGGTGGAGGGAGAGGGTGGAGGGGGTGTTGTGCGGGGGGAGATGGAGGGGGAGGGAGAGTGCGCTGCTGGCCGAGGGGGGTGGAGGGAGTGTGTGCGGGGGGAGATAGAGGGGGAGGGAGAGGGTGGAGGGGGTGTGTGCGGGGGGAGATGGAGGTGGAGGTAGAGGGTCGAGGGGGTGTGTGCGGGGTGAGATGGAGGGGGAGGGTGAGGGGGTTGGCGGGTGGAGATGGAGGGGGAGGGAGAGGGCGCTGCTGGCGGAGGGGGGTGGAGGGAGTGTGTGCGGGGAGAGATGGAGGGGGAGGGGGTTGGTGGGGGGAGATGGAGGGGGAGGGAGAGGGAGAGGGCGCTGCTGGCGGAGGGGGGTGGAGGGAGTGTGTGCGGGGGGAGATGGAGGGGGAGGGAGAGGGTGGAGGGGGTGTGTGCGGGGGGAGATGGAGGTGGAGGTAGAGGGTGGAGGGGGTGTGTGCGGGGTGAGATGGAGGGGGAGGGTGAGGGGGTTGGCGGGGGGAGATGGAGGGGGAGGGAGAGTGCGCTGCTCGCAGAGGGGGGTGGAGGGAGTGTGTGTGGGGGGAGATGGAGGGGGAGGGGGTTGGTGGGGGGAGATGGAGGGGGAGGGAGAGGGCGCTGCTGGCGGAGGGGGGTGGAGGGAGTGTGTGCGGGGGGAGATGGAGGGGGAGGGAGAGGGTGGAGGGGGTGTGTGCGGGGGGAGATGGAGGTGGAGGTAGAGGGTGGAGGGGGTGGGTGCGGGGGGAGATGGAGGGGGAGTTTGAGGGGGTTGGCGGGGGGAGATGGAGGGGGAGGGAGAGTGCGCTACTGGCGGAGGGGGGTGGAGGGAGTGTGTGCGGGGGGAGATGGAGGGGGAGGGGGTTGGTGGGGGGAGATGGAGGGGGAGGGAGAGGGCGCTGCTGGCGGAGGGGGGTGGAGGGAGTGTGTGCGGGGGGAGATGGAGGGAGAGGGAGAGGGTGGAGGGGGTGTGTGCGGGGGGAGATGGAGGTGGAGGTAGAGGGTGGAGGGGGTGGGTGCGGGGGGAGATGGAGGGGGAGTTTAAGGGGGTTGGCGAGGGGAGATGGAGGGGGAGGGAGAGGGTGGAGGGGGTGTGTGCGGGGGGAGATGGAGGGGGAGGGTGAGGGGGTTGGCGGGGGGAGATGGAGGGGGAGGGAGAGGGCGCTGCTGGCGGAGGGGGGTGGAGGGAGTGTGTGCGGGGGGAGATGGAGGGGGAGGGAGAGGGTGGAGGGGGTGTGTGCGAGGGGAGATGGAGGGAGAGGGGGGGAGATGGAGTTGGAGGTAGAGGGTGGAGGGAGAGTGTGGAGGGGGTGTTGTGCGGGGGGAGATGGAGGGGGAGGGAGAGTGCGCTGCTGGCCGAGGGGGGTGGAGGGAGTGTGTGCGGTGGGAGATGGAGGGGGAGGGAGAGGGTGGAGGGGGTGAGTGCGGGGGGAGATGGAGGTGGAGGTAGAGGGTGGAGGGGGTGTGTGCGGGGTGAGATGGAGGGGGAGGGTGAGGGGGTTGGCGGGGGGAGATGGAGGTGGAGGTAGAGGGTGGTGAGATGGAGGAGGAGTTTGAGGGGGTTGGCGGGGGGAGATGGAGGGGGAGGGAGAGGGTGGAGGGGGTGTGTGCGGGGGGAGATGGAGGGGGAGGGTGAGGGGGTTGGCGGGGGGAGATGGAGGGGGAGGGAGAGGGTGGAGGGGGTGTGTGCGGGGGGAGATGGAGGGGGAGGGGGAGGGGGCTAGCGGCGAGAGATGGAGGGGGAGGGAGAGAAGAAGGGTGGGGTTGCGGTATGAAGAAGAGATCTACTCTGCATGTCGGCAACAGAGTTTCTGGGCCTGAGCATTGATGATGATATTTTTGCAGTGGATATCGATGAGGATATTGAGGGGTCGTGTTGCTGAAGCTGAGGTCAGCAAGAATGAATGAGGGGTCTCATTATATAGCAAGGAGGAATGTGAGATTACCTCACAGAAAAGGGTTGGTTCAGCTTAAAAGAGTGCTCAAAAGAGAGGAGAAGCAAACTTCAATCTCATTCATCCAATAGATAAACAAAGAAAGGGTTCTCATTTAAAGATGTTGAGTAGAATAAGAGCCATGAAAAAAAAAATTGACGCCTAATTTCCATTCAGGGATTTTTAATTGAATTGAGTGCTTAATGAAAAAAAAAGAAAAATGTCGCCCAAAATGCGTTAGCATTTATAATTATGCTATTTTATTATTTGAAAAAAAACCAAAAATATTAGGAACAAAATTTATGAAAGTGCGATTGTTATGACATTTTATGATAAGCTTTGAGTCTGGAAATATTTACTAATGGCAGGGTGTCGACATCGAGTGTTTCTAACTGCACAGCACCCTACTGCAGCATCTTCGAAATGCGAAAAGGTCCTTCCCAGTGAGGGATCCATTTTCCTTTGGTTTGAGTAGAAAGCTGTGGTCTGTGTAGTAGAGCTAAATCACCAGGCTTCAAGTTGTTGTGCCATAAATTTTTGTCATGAGTCTCCTTTCTTTGTATCTGAATCTTCTCTAACTATTTGGAGGCTAAAATCCTTGATTCTTCCAGTTTATGCAAAGCAATTAGTCGGGCTGGAACTTCTATCCCATTTTTCTCAACTCCTTCCGTTCGGATAGAGCCCTTGATGAACTCAAATGGTTCAATGGGAACAAGGCCATAAACTAGTTGAAAGGGAGAATACCCCGTCTCTTTATAGGCCAATCGGTATGCCCATAATGTACCAAGATAAGCATGTGCCCAAGAAGTAGGCTGTAACATACATTCCTTTCTTAGCATTGAAATCAATACTTTGTTGGTTGATTCGGCTTGACCATTAGCTCGTGGGTAGTATGCACAAGAAGTCCTATGTAAAATTCGATACCTGTTGGAAATTTCCTGCAGTACTTTGTTGACAAAATGAGTACCCTGATCGGTACATATTTCAAGTGGACACCCAAACCTGCAAATGATGTTACTGTATAAGAATTCAGCCACAGTTTGTGCAGTGCAGTCCATGGATGCAATAGCTTCAGCCCATTTTGTCGCGTAGTCGGTGGCTATCAGTAAGTACTTTTCTCTTTTAGGAACCGCCACGGGGTATATAGGCCCGACAAAGTCTAATCCCCACTTCTCAAATGGTTGCCAAGAAGTGGAAACAATCAACGGATTATGCCTCTGCTTGGTGGGCTTAGGGCCACACCGTTGGCACACATCACATGTTCTTCTCCATTCATCTGCGTCCTTAAATAGTGTAGGCCACCATAGAACAGCATCCAGTATTCTCTGGCTCATGATATGCCCTGGAAGGTGCCCACCACCTGTTCCTTCATGTGCAGAGTGCAGTACTTCCCTCACTTCATCTTCTTCCAAGCATTTCCTAACCCTGTCGTCCTTGCCCTGTCTATATAATTTATCTTTAATGAAGGTATATGGTCTACTCTTGATTAGCAGTCTCTTCCTTTGTACAGCACTAGCCTTTTCTGGATACAGCCCAGTCTTAATGAACTGCTTAATATCATCATACCAACCTTGAGCTTGTACAGCAAACAGATGAGCATCGGGAAAATCATCATTGATTCCACTGGTTTGATTCATCATACTTATTCTGGACAGGTGATCCGCCATAACATTCTCTCTACCTGGTTTATGAATTACCGAGAAATCAAACTCCTGGAATAACAATAACCACCTCCATATTCTACCAGTGGCTTGGGGTTTGTTGAGTAAGTACTTTAGAGGTTAGTGATCAGTTATAATAACAAATTTCACTCCCAATAAGTAATGCCGAAATTTTTGGACAGCAAAAACCATGGCTAAGGCTTCTCTTTCTGTAGTGTTGTAGTTCCTTTCAGCCTTAGACAAAATTCTGCTGGCATATTGAATCGGTCTGTCCATCTTAAATTCTTCACTAGGTTGTGTTAGAACTGCCCCTACTGCGTATGCACTGGCATCCACATGTACATGAAATATTTTTGACCACTCAGGTGTGATCAAAATGGGAGCAAACACTAACTTTGACCTTAGTGTTTGATATGCTTTTTCCTCCTCTTGATCCCATTTAAAAGGAACCTCCTTGCCTGTGAGCCTAGCCAAAGGTCTGGCTATATCTGCATACATTTTAATAAATCTGCAGTGGTATCCTGTATGGCCTAGAAAACTTTGAATCTCCTTTGAAGATTTAGGCCTAGGTAATTTTAATATAGCCATGATTTTTTCTAGATTAGGTGCCATACCTTTGGAAGATACCACATGCCCTAACAAAGTACCTTCGATCACCAAAAAGTGGCATTTGTTTGGATTCAGTTTCAGCTTCGTTTCTCTACACCTCTCAAAAACTTGCTTTAATTGAAGCAGATGCTTCTCTAAACAGTCCAAAGGAGTTTCTTTAAGAGTACCTGAAAAGGATGAAAAGTCATCCATGAAGATTCTTAACGACTCTAGTAGCAATGGTCCAAAAATGAGATTAACTGTTCGGTTGAAGGTAGCTGGAGCATTTCTTAACCCAAAGGGCATCTTCAGATATACATAAGTTCCCCAAGGAGTAATGAATGTTGTCTTCTCTTGATCCCCAGGGTGAATGGATATTTGATTGTATCCATTGAATCCATCCATGAAGTTATAAAGGGAATGACCAGCTACTTCTTCTATGACCTGCTCAGCAAATGGCATTGGAAATCCGTCTGGAATCGTGACTTTGTTCAATGCCCTAAAATCCACACAGATTCTGATCTTGTTAGTGTTCTTCTTTGGCACTATCACCATGGGAGATAGCCACTCCGAATGTTCTACAGGAATGATAATGCCTGCATCTTCCATTTTCTGAATCTCGGAATAGACAGCTTCAGCATACTTGGGATTCAACCTATAACTTTTCCCTCTCACCGGCTTTGCTCCTTCTATCAAAGGAATTCTGTGTTCTCCATAACTTGGTGGTACTCCTTCTAGATCCTTATAATGCCATGCAAAAACATCTGTGTAGTGGTTCAAGAATGTTCTGACCTTTTCCAGAAGCCCTTGGTAGTTCCACAACCAAGTGGCCACCAAAACTGGTCGGTTATTGTTTTGAG
Organism: Ceratopteris richardii; assembly: GCA_020310875.1. Lineage (NCBI taxonomy): Eukaryota > Viridiplantae > Streptophyta > Polypodiopsida > Polypodiales > Pteridaceae > Ceratopteris > Ceratopteris richardii. The sequence goes on from CM035406.1 coordinate 137,418,188, forward strand.
TATCTAAATGTATTTCTTTGACAGGATTTCTCTCTACTATACTCTCTTTGTGCTCATATCCTTCCTTGTCTTCTTCCACTAGTCTTCTGTGCATTGCTTCATAAGCAGGTGTCTCCTTAATTTCAATGTGTTCCTCTTTTTCCTGCATCCATCCTGCAGGTATTTCTTGAATAGGAAAAGAGTATTCTTTACTAGAGTCCGTTACCTTGCCTTTAGCCTTGGCATCTGCCTTATTTGTAGATTTGATATCCTCCTCTGAGTTGTAGTTGAGGGGAGTCTTTATGCCCCTTCTGTGGTCCGTGATAGGCTCTCCCAACCCATCGACCTGGACTTTTTTGTCACCTTCATCATAATCTTCAGTTGTGCAAGAATTATTGAGAAAAATTCCAAAACAAGAAGAAGAGTTGCCTGCATGCAGCCACTTTAGAATATCCTCTTCTTCCTCAAAATCTATGTGGGGTTGATCTTCTGGTTCTGGTTCCATGCAAATGCCGACCTTTTGCATCATGCTAGTGTTTCCTTGATTATTCGGGCCTTCTTCCAAGTGAAGCTGCGTCAACTCTTGCTCTTTCTTTTGTACCCACATAGTGTCCTTGCCCCAATCATGGATGACACTTGCGTGTCTCAACCATGGTCTCCCAATTAAGAGGGGAAATCCTCCTTCAACCCGGGGCAATCTTAAAACAACAAAATCCAGTATGAACACATTACCTTGTATTTCAAGTGGGACTTTTGGAATCACTCCGACAGTCCTTACTTTGCTCTGATCTGCCAGGGTAATGGTGAAATTTGCAGGCCTGGAAGGGTGGAGTCCAATATTTTCCATTGTATGTTCAGGCATCAAGTTGATGCCAGAACCACCATCCACAATAACTCCCTGAAATTCATGACCTTTAATAGATACTGTCAGTCGAGGACTTTTATAATCTGTAAGGGGTGCTTCCCCTATAATTATCCCCTTTATGTAAAACAGCAGTCTTGGCCACTAAACTTGTAGTAGAAGCCTCATCAATTATCTGCAATAACTCTGACCTGAATTTTCCATCCATCTTTATTAGATCAAAAATGCTAACCTCCTTCTTCATAGACTTGAGTAGTTTTGAAGCTTCCGACTCTTTAAAAGAATGGGCTCCACTTGACTTATCCAACTCTTCCTGAGCCCTGATGAAAGCATGCCCAATGACATCACTGGTGCCTATGAAGTTTTCCTTTTGTTTTGGGTCTGCACCTGTGGTTGCTTTGTCTTCAGCTGCAACCTTGTCTTTGTTGAATCCCCTAATCATTGATTCTTGACTTATGTCCACTTGAGCCTTCCCCTTGCTTCTTGTCTGTACTGTAAAAGATTCAAGTTCTTCTAATTGTACCACCCTGGTAGACGGTGAGGGCTCATTGACCTGAGGTAATGTTTCCTCCTTGTATACAGAGATCATTTGGAGATGGGGTCCGGAAGTAGAAGCTTGATTCTTAGGACAACAGTTTGTATAGTGATCCCTTGCCTCTGGACAGTTCCTGCAAGGGGGGGCATTTTCTGGGAGAGTGCACCTAGATTGGTAATGCCCACACTCTCCACATCTGAAGCAAATGATGGGCCTTCTAGGCCCATTTGCAAAATTATTCCTTGGTCTAGGATTATAGTTGTTACCTTGGTTTGTTGTGGCTGCCATTACATTTGCTGGTGGCAGAGGTCCTCCCTGTGTCCAAAATGTCGTTGCAGGCATTCCCCTGGGTTGGCATTCATGGGCCTCATGGCCAACTTTCCTGCATAATTGACAAGTCACGTTTAGCAGAGGACATTCACTTACTATGTGCCCTTGCTTGCTGCACATGGAGCACCAGAGTCCACTCTTGATACCGCTTCCTTTGAGTTCTTGCAATTCCTATCTCAGCTGAGCTAATTCTTCTGCTTGGGCCTCCTCCTCCTTTTGGAGCTTGAGTGCTTCAATCTCCCTTCTCAGCTGAGCCACAGCAGTCTCCTCCTCTGTGTAGGGCTTATTCCTTTTCAAGCCCTCCAGCTCCCTTCTTAACTGGATCACTGGGTCCTCCAGTTCTGTACCATAGGTTGGTTGGGAAGAAGTTGCACCATACTAGTGCCTTATCTGCTCCAAGCGTGTGGCCATATTGATGAACTCCTCAACAGAGGCGGTAGGTAACACTAACTCTTTTATTTTGCATTGGGTGACCACAGGTAGGGGTTTGGCTAACCACTTCTTGACAAAGAAATCATGCGGTGGATCTGGTAGTTTAGCCATTAGTGCTTTGGCCCTGGTCACAAACTCTGGGAACTTTTCTCCTGGACCCAATCTCAAGTTTTCTAGCTCTTCTATAATGATCTCCGCAGTGTTGCCATGCTGAAACTGATTTTTGAAGGCCTCTTTCATCAAATCCCAAGAGGTAAAGTGGTTTTTAGCAAACTGGCTAAACCACTTATCTACCAATCCTTCCAATGTGGCAAGGAAGAGTATCAAGAAGGCATCTTCTCTACCCATTAGACCTCTAGTCTTGCATAATGCCAGAAATCTTCGAATGTGCTCATCTGGATCCTCATGAGCTAAACCTCTGAAAGAGGGAAATTTTATGTTTAATCTGGAGAGTAAGGTTTCTAGGTCTACCTGCCCTGCCATGCTTCTTACCGATGAAGTTGATGAAAGTGGACTCGATGATCTTCTGACCGCCTTTCTTCTTGTCTGCTTGCACGTGACCCTCAAGGTTTGTGACCGGGTCGCGGTCATGAGCTGTTCATAGTTCACTTAATATGAGACACTTGATATAAGTATGTACCTCTTTAATCAACTGGAGTATTACTGTCGACACTGGAATATTGTTCTCCAATTGCAATAGATCTTCTCCTAAGTTCGTGTGCTTTCGCAAACATCTAACTCCAACAATTAGTATCAGTGTAGGTCGTTGCTTCAACTAGGGTGTTGTTGACACCCCTCTTGTCACAATCTCAGAATTGCACAAAATTTGGTGAGCACAGTGCTTATGCAGGCTATTTTGTTTTTTTTTGCCAAACATATATATAGGTTTCAATTTGCCAGTATAAGCCTCTCGAAGTCTGCTACACATCTAGTAGAACTTGCCAGGGTAGTTCTGCTCAATGTTTTCAGATATAGTCATTTTTCTACGTCAAGGTATTTCAATCAATGGCCATGGCTGAAAGTAGTGATGTATTCCGTATGTTGGTTGTTGAGGATAAGTTGCATGATACCAACTACCCATTATGGGCTTATATGATGCGACATGTATTGGTTGCAAAGGGACTATGGAACATTGTGCAGGGTGTTGAAAAGCATCTTATTACACCTGCAAATACAGGTATTGAAGTTGATGTAGATGGCATTGAAGATGCTGATATTCTTCATATTCTTGTTCGTGCTATGGTTTCTGCCGCACCTACTACATAGCAAATTTGTTGGGATGGTAAAGATGCTCGGACACATGCATTGTTAGCCTTTTCTATCAAACATGCCATTATTTCACACATTCGCTCTTGCAGAATAGCTAAGGATGCTTGGAATACACTTACCACATTGTACCAAGCTAGGAATGAGGCTCATGTTGCTTACCTCTGAAAACAGTTGGAGAGTGAGCATATGAATGAAGGTGATTCTATGTATGGTTTTTTGACAAAGATCAAGGATTTGAAGGAACAATTGATTTTTGTTGATGAAGTCCCTGCTGATAGTTCACTCGTGTAGACTATTTTGAATGGTCTTCCAGAATCATATTAGAGTTTTGCTTCTACTCTTCATTTGATGATGAAAGGCAATCCAAATGCCTTAACATTTAAAGAGTTAGTTTTTGTTCTGCCACAAGAAGATTAGTCTAGGTAGAACAGGTCTATTATTCGTGTTGCAGATCAAGCTTTCTTGACTAGTCAGAAGGGAAAAGGTAAATGGAGCTCATCTATTAGTAAGCGAAAATCTACATATGCTACACATTTGAAGAAGGAAGACAAAGATGCAAAGAAATCAGAAATTGTTTTGCAAATACTATAAAGCAAATGATCATGTCATTAAGAGTTGTCCAAAATTGGCAGCTAAAGATTCAAAGAAGAAAGAGGCTGAAATGGTTGTTGCAGAGGCCTCTACACTAAAAACAAAGTCTCTTAATCTTGTTGAGAATGAAGAATGGGCATTTACTACTGTTTGCAGTTTTGACCCATCTTCTCATGAGCAATGTATGTCTACAGTAGACTGAGATGTTTGGTATTTTGAAAGTGGGGCAATCAAACATATTACCTCGCAACACAATTTCTTCACTTCACTCGAGCATGCCCCTACAGGGAATACTATCACATGCACGAACAACTCCTCTTATCCTATCATGGGAGTTGGTAAGATCATTCTGAATATTGTTGATGGTAGTTCTTTCACTTTGTCAGATGCTTTATTTGTGGCAGGGATCAAGAAAAATATCTTATTAGTTTCTGCATTAGCCAAGATTGGCTTGGTTGTGAAATTTGTTGATGATAGATGTACAGTTCATGATCTGTCAAATGCCGACATGATTATTGTTTTTGGCATTTTATGTCGTGGGCTATATAAGCTCATAGACTATGAAAAATCTATGAATGGTTCAGCATGTGGAGTGCATGATTCTCAAGCTATGTCAGATGCAAAGCTTTGGCATGCATGCTTTGGTCATCTGATTTTTTCTAGTTTTCTACACCTCCAGAAATCTGAAAATGGTGTCCTCTTTGCCCAAACTTGAGGCACCCAATAAACATGTATGTGACACTACATTTAGACCATAGACTAAATTGAATGGAGTAGTTCCAATTGAAGTTTTGTATGTCACTCTATATGCCCCCTATACAATTGCATATCCCAATCTGTTCTTTTAATATTCACTAGTTTGAGAAGTATAGTGCACAACACTTTATTTGTACTCTCAGCCAAACCATTAGCTTGGGGATGATAGGGTGTAGATTTCCTTTGTAGTATCAAGTATTTCTTTATCAAAGACTCAATTACTTGATTCAAGAAATAATTCCCTCTATCAGAATCAAAAGTATAGTATTACCCTCTTCTCTCTCACAATATCCTCGAATTTTATCTATTGGCACTTGCATGAGTGGTTCTCTATCTAAAACTGAAGGATTTTCCATATAATTTTTCCTCTCTTTACTCAGATATTATTGTATATGAGGGTTTTGTTTCATTACTTCCTTTAAAGTCCATTGACACAAAATTTTGCATGGATCATTCAACCTAACTTCCATTTTCAATGGCATCTCCTTAGCTATGTTTTTGTCCATGATTTCTTCTATCCCTTCTTGGATTCTGGAATAGGGAAGTTAATCATTTTTGTGCTTTTGCAATTTATTCTCCAATACCTCCCTCCATGCTCTTTCTTGCAAATTATCTACGTTCTTGGGGTTCATTTCTCGAGAATCTTCTTCTATAATTTTTTTAGTCTTTTCTTTGATTTCCTTACATAATTGCATTCTGACTACCTCTAGTTCTGGCATTGGATATGCTTTTTCTTGATCAGTTGGAATGTTCCTTCTTCTATTTTTGCTCTATATGCTATGATCAAAGTGTCTAACTATCTTGATAAGCCTTGTATTTTCTTGCACTCACTCTTCTATTTAGAATCATTTTCTTTTGATTTCTTTTGCGTTTTTGTTTGTAATGTCTTTTCTGGTTATTCCACCTTCTTTTCCCATTTTGATTTTTTTTGTCGCTCTCTCTTTCCATGAAGAATTATTTTTCATATGTCTCTTCTCCTCATCAATGTTTGGTTGTTGATGTTTGGCTTGATTCTTGATCACCTCCAGAGGTTTCCAAAATTTCTATTGCTTTTAAGGGTATGTGATTATTTGTACTTTGCCTTTTTGGATTTTTTGGATATCCCTTGATCAATTTTTCTCTCCCACAATCCTTACAATGTGCTCGTTCCACTCTTAGAGTAGGTGATAGGGGATAGTCTCTCACAAAGTGATCTCCCCCACACCTATAACAATTTACTTTCTGTGTGTTCTTGAATTCTGGTTTTGGGTTTGACATGTAATTATTTGCTATGTACATGAATGTGCTTGAATCCATTTCAATTCTCCCATTTTTTGAATCCAAGGCTTGAAAATCAAGTTCTTTGTTATATGTATAATCCCAATTGCTATCGTCGGAATGATCATCTAAATGGCTATTATAACCATCATAATATTCTATGGTTGGTACCAAGGATCTTTCCAAATCTTCTTTTACTAGAACAATGTTAGTTGGCGTGGGTGGTTATTTTCCTAAGATAGTTCTAGGTTGGGCCAAAAAACCTTTTAAGATCCTTCATAATCATTCTTCATACATTTTGCTACTTGGTATGGCCTCAATGTTCTCCCAAAATTGTTTCATTCATTTCTACCTCTCATTGGAAATTCATTCACTGTTTCTCCGTCCCTAAGAAAGGGACTAGGTGAAGTATGATACCTTCTTTCTCTTTGTGGCTCTACAAGAGTGTGATGTCTACTATTCCTTGGATAATCTAGTTCCTCTAAGTTTTGATCCCAAGTCCCTTTTTTTTTATCACTGACCTAGATCATTTGTGTCATCAAGATTAGTTGTAAAGACATATATACATCATTGTCTATCCTCATATCTGCCATCCTTAAATTGAACCACAGGCATCAAGTTTGAAGGAATTTCTAAGTTCCTCAATCTAATAAGTTTCTTATGCAGTCCATCCTGATACACATAGGCTCCAAATCTATTTGTATATAGGTATTTGAGGATATTCCTATAGTCTCCTTGGTCAGATGTACTTGCTTCCCCATTCTATTATTCCATATCTAATTGTGACAAATGTGTTCTTTGTTCCTTCTTACTTAGCTTTTGTTGCACCCAATGTCTTCTAGATCTTTGATTATGTCTAGTTGACGAATCATGATCTTTATCTCATCAATTTTAGAGTGTTTTCCACCCTAATTTCCTCTAGAGGATAGGTTTGAGTTTTTCTCACTTCAACCCTAGAATTTTTCTCTCAGAATTACTCAATCATAAAGTCAAATATCATTTCTTTATTTGTATTTCAAAAATTTTTTATTTTTAATTCAAATGTAAAAAACCACGATTATGTGCTCAGAATTATGTTTTCCGCTCTTAGAAAAGCATGTTTTCTCTGTGAGGAGAAAAACATGATTTTCAAGTGTTCAAAATCTTTTTTTTATCACCATCCTGTTTTTTCGCGATTATGAGGTTAGAATCATGAAATTCCATACCTTCACAATTGCAATTCTCTGTCACAATCTTAATTGCTCACAATCCTGAATTTTTGCAATTCTCAATTGAAAATCACATTTTTAAAAGAATCGTGTTTTTTTTATTCCTTTCATAGAATCGTGAATTTTTTGTGTATTTTTGGTAAAACAAAATTAGTGATTTTTTGTATGTTTGAGAATCATTTGGAGTTGTCCTCTCCATTCATCATATCATAAAGGACTAACAACCTCAAACACTTAAATTGTCAATCTTGGGAGCATGCTAAGACCCTAGCCCCTTCTTTATCAATTGAATTCGGGACTTATCATCGCAAGAACAGTCTTATCAAAGATTTCACAAAATTTATTGGTAATTCTCATAAGTCTTGTACATTGTGTTCGAATTAAGCTTTTTCAATGTTTCTTGTGCAAAAAAGAGCTATTTTACAAGGCATTGGTAAAGTAAAATTGAGCTTTCAATACCTATACCCCTATGATGAGAGACTTGCAATTCTAAATGATTCACACAATCATGAAAAATAAGTACTTTGATGGATTAATGGAACTTCGAAGATAGATATAGATTATTGAAATCATGAGACACTCAAAGACCTACTTCATAAAGATAAATCCATGAAAAATACTCAAAAACTCCACTTGAAATCACCATTAAATCTTGATGATGAGGTAGTGAAAAAGAAAGAGCTTTCAACTTCTCATTAATTGATAAACTACAAGATGATCCTACAATTCTATCATAATTTACTTATGTACCTTTTTAAGTGTCCCTTTGCATGCTTAAAATAGGTCCTTAAAACTTCTACACAGTAAAATCTAGTAGCTTGAGAGCTCTAAAAATTCTACAAAAAATATATAAGATTACATCTAATCATGAGGAAGATTCTTCCTCATTTTTAGAACATTCAAGATATCCTATTCTACCAATATACAAGATTTTCCATTTCCTTCACAAAAAAATTACTTTCCAACAAACCTTGTAATAAACCCATACATCATGAATACTATAACATACATGTAAATCAAATAAAGCATGTTGAGTAAATTCATCATCCAAAGTAGCATATAAGTGGTTTAGTGATGTGCATTAGGCACAAATATCAATAGTGCACCAATGCACCACAAGGGCTACACAAGAATCATGTCAATATTGGAAAGGGAACAAGGTATCACCATACTGGGATCGACATCTATTTCAATATTAATATGTTTCCCTTGTGTTAGAAAATCCTAGCATTTGGTTGTAGGCCCTAGCCAAATGCCTCTAGATTACATGACCCTTCCCATCAAAGAATATCCCCTTCTCCCATTGCCAAAATTTTTTGACTTTCAAGGAAAAATTCTTATCGAGAACCTCCATAAGAACCACACTAATAGAGTTCCCACTAAATTGCATTGGTTTCAAGTTTTGGTCACTCCACTCGTGGACACCAAGTACATTTGGTAGTCCAAACTAGATTTTGATCACTGCTAGGGAAGATTTTAATTCTTTTCCCAAGAGTTCAAAGAATTACAAAAGTCCAAAGAGCTACAATCCTTTTGGGAGAAAGCTTATTTGATATAATATTGTGCAGCACCAATACCTAAGCTTGATTTTTACTTTTACTACTTCTTGATACACAACTTTCAAGAAGGCATTGTCAAAGATATGCTTGGGACTTTCATTCTTCCTTCACATCTATCATATCAATCCTTGAAGAAATTCAAGCTCACACATAAGCTAGTAGGGAAATCACTCGGAATGTTTGGAACACACATTTTCTTTGATAAGGAAACTTTGATCCCTAAACAGATGAAGAAAAGAGAGGTTTTGAGGCTAACCAATATGTCCGCAATCACATCTAACATGTCGACATCCCTTCATATCTGTATGCAATACTTTGCCTCTCCAGGCCAAGACCAATTCATGCAACCACACAAAAAGATATGGTTTAGTCTTTACTTGGCCCAAAATATGTCACTCGCATTGACTTACCAATGTGGATCATCGACCAACTGTATGGAGTGAATGCCAGGTGGCCTTGCAAACAAGTTCTTAATGGTTGTTGATCCATCACTAGGATTGTATATATATGTGCATATTGTATGATGTTCCAATCAAAAGGGAATTAACTTGTACTCAATTATAAGCATTAAAGTACAGAAGAGGATCAACTCTTACTAGATGAAGAGGATGTGGGGCACCATTCCGTGCCTTTAACCAATAGAGATGTCACCCATCTCCAACCATCTCTAATAGGACCTCGATCGATAGTACCACCATTCAAAATCAAGGCACCGCAACCAGTAACACTAGATGCCCAAGGAGAAAGCAACTAAGAACAAGCCACAAGGGAAGCAGATACCATACAGACCAAAGCCACTATGCTTAATGGATTTTTGTGTTATACTTTAGGGAATAATGGAATGTTAAATGTATTTTAATGTCTTGAGGTTTCTAATGTGATTGTGTTTTGATTTAGAAGGTGAAGAATCATGAGGGTGTGAATGTGTGTGGATTTACTCATATATTTTTGAAGATATTTAAAAGATATTTTTTTGTAAAAATAGTAGATCGCTCAGAAAGCAATGTTTTGTAAATAAAGTAATTTTTTTGTAAACACACGCTTTTGGAAGTGCTCTCCTCATCTATCTTCTATTCAAGACATAATGAAAAATGCCTATAAATACACGTACTCTGATAGACTCGTCTACAACCAAAACCAAAAACTGTTTGAAGCACATGAACACTTTAGACTTTGCTTTCAATGGATATACCCATGCATGTGTGGAAAAATCATCAATGAAAGTCACTAAGTAAAGATAGTTTCCAAAAGAGGGTGTCTGCATAGGACCACACACATCACTATGAACAAGCTGCAATTTCTGAGTAGCTTCAACTGAACCATCTTTTGGAAAGGAGAAACCCTGCATTTTGCCCAAGATACAGCCTTCATAGACATGTTTTCCAGGTGCCTCAAGTTCTGGAAAAGAGGACACCATTTCAAATTTCTATAGGCATAGCAAACTAGCAAAATTCATATGACCAAAGCGTGCATGCCAAAGCTTTGCATCTGACATAGCCTAAGAATCATGTACTGCACATGCTGAATCATTCATAAATTTTTCATTGTCTATGAGCTTATACAACCTACGACATAAAATGCCAGAAGCAATAATCATGTCGCCATTTGACAGATCATTAACTGTACATCTGTCATCAACAAATTTCACAACCAAGCCAATCTTGGCTAATGCAAAAACTGATAACAGGTTTTTCTTGATCCCTAGCACAAATAAAGCATCTGACAAAGTGAAAGAACTACCATCAGTAGTAGACAGAATGATCTTACCAACTCCCATGATAGGATAAGAGGAGTTATAGGGGAAGGCTTGAGCGAAGTGAAGAAACTAGGTTGTGAGGTAATATGTTTGGTTGCCCCACTATCAAAGTACCAAACATATGAGTCTATGGCACACATACATTGTTCAAGAGAAGATGGATCAAAACTACAAAGAGTAGCAAACGCCCATTCTTCATTCTGCACAAGATTAGCAGACTCTATTTTTGGTGTAGAGGCCTCTACAACAACCATTCCAATCTCTTTTGTAGCCAATTTTGGACAGTTCTTTATGATCTCTCTTCTTCTTTCTTTGATGCAAAATCTTAGTTTCTTGAGAAAAGCTTGGATCATCATCGCCAAGCCAAGATGGTTCCCAAGAGAGAAGTCGTGGAGAGAAGAGCATAAGCGGCCATGGGCACATGAGGAGAAACCCCACATGGCCTAAGAGCATGTAGAAGATGGAGTAATGTGAGGAGGCTTGAGAAAATGGGCTCTTATCCCACATACACATCTAATGTACACTTTTTTAAATCCTATATAGTACATGGTTGTTCATTGTCTATTTCACAAAGGGGTGGAGTAGGGAACCCTCCCTCTCTCACACAGTTGCTGGGGGAGGAGAGGGAGGTGCATATTACTTCTCTCTATCTTGATGACTTCCACCATAGCCTTCCTTGATGTAAATGGTGCATAAGCATACAATCACTTTTAACATTCTTACAAGCATATCCATAGGCTCATATACAAATTTCTAGATCATGAAAGACTCTAATAAGCTCATGCATCAAGGACATAACTGAAAGAAGAAGTTACAACACGCATTCCAATTATAAGACTAGACTTCCCAACCACTCAACCACTCTTACACAAAGTTCTTTGAATACTTGAGGATGGATGTCCTATTAATCTTTCCCAACCACTTTTATTATAAGAAATGACTCTCATCTCAAGCCTTCTTGGCCTGATATCCCAAGACTAAGGTCTAGGTCTTTACTTTCTAACATTAACTTTTTGGGTATTTTGAGTTTGATTTGGAATTTGGGAAATTGGAACTTATTATTCTTGACCTTTATGTTATTTTTCAATCTCAGCAGCTTCAATCATGCAACTTATATGCTTGGAAATTTTTAAAGGAAGCCACACTTGTAATGGACCTTATAGAATCAAAATAATATAAGAGATAGTTTTTTCTAGCCTTTGTAATAAATGATGCTTTTTGTAAGTATTTTACAATCGATTTTTCAATCTCCATGACTTCAACTATGCAACTTGTATACTTGGAAAAATGTAAAGGAAGACACACTTGTCATGAACCTTGTAGCATCAAAATAATATAAAAGAAAGATTATTTTCGCCTTTGCCATAAATTATGCTTTTTGTAATTTTTTGTATATGTTGCAATTATTTCATTATTTGTTGTTAGATAAGAGTCATATATCCTAAAAAGTGAATAGTGGTATTCATATACCATCCATTTTGATGGGTTTCATCCCATAAGGAAACCATTTACTTTAAAGAATCATAATAGTGGAACACCCAAGTGTGTTTAATGTATTATGATCCATAATGCAAAAGTTACACTATATAAGGTGAAAGAAAAATCTAGAATTCAATAGCTTGAGTTGTTTTTGAAGCTGGAGTGAAAATCAATTAACCATAAAAGTAGAGTATTATAAAAGTAATAATAACAAATAGATGTCTCACAAATAACCCTATCTTAATCAATAAGATATGATACTAAGTAAAGAGGTGCTATAGAACCAACTATTATGCTACATGTTTCATCAAAGAATAGGTTACTTTTGGATGTTGTCTCGATTATTTCTAATTTCTTGATAATTTCTTGATAGGTTATCTTTTTGGATGTTTTCTCGATAATTTCAAAGAATAGTATGGTGCAAGGGTATACTTATCCCTTGCATCATACTATTAATTAAATAAACCTTGTTTGAAATAGAAGGGTGTACAGATTGTTCATGGAACAATACCACTATTTGATTGATCATATACAAACACATCGTTACTATATACGAATGCTTTAAAAAGAAAATCAAAGTACATTATTTTTTAGAAAATGGTATTTATTTGTGTTTAAGTATACACATAGCACCTATATTTCTCCAATCTCAAACATATAAAATATACCAACCTTGCTATGTTTAAGTTATGGTTTAGACTTAATAAGTGCAACGACAAACATACGAACTTTAAAATAGAGTCTAAATTCATTAAATAGAAGAAAAAATTTATATGATTCACTCCCCACAATAATATATGTGTATGTGTGTGTATGTTTGTATGTGTGTGTATGTATGTATATATGTTATGTATATATGTATGTATTGTTGGTGCATTTTGCCCAAGCCTACATGCTTGATATGCTTGATATTATCCTCATTTGTAAGTCACATGAGTAGTCATGTGAACACCTCTTGTAAAAGAGTACATTTTATCTCTTGTAAATGGAAAAAGAAAAAAGTAAAAGGATGGCTTACCTCATCCATGATGTAAAAGCAAATTCGTGGCTCCAACTACCAAAATCACGAATTTTTGAGCTGAGGGAATCTCTCCTAACTTTGGGGATCACTTTTAGGTGGAGCCATTCGAATTCGAATTCAAAACTCCCTCCAAGAATTGCTATAAAAGGAGCAAGAAGGAAGAGGCGATTAGCAAGCCTTGTACGTGACCACTTCATGTCATTTTGTAGAGATTGAAGAGCTTACTCCATAGCTCTATCATTCTACTCCCATTGTGCAAAGATTCATTGCCAATGTGGTTGTAATCATATGTGAATCTATACATTTATTATCATCTACCTCTCTGTTTTGTTCTCTGCTATACTCACTCAGAGCAGTAACTTCAGAAGGTCATATCTCGAGTTTTACTGAACCTTTTTCAGTGTTTTAAAGTGCGTTGGATAGATCTCACTGTCTAGTTTCTACCTATAAATTTTCAAGGTCATTGGATTTATACTTTTGGAGATATCTGCATTTTACTGCTTACTGGTCTATCTCTGCAGAGCCCCGAGAATTGTGGGAATGTTCCAGAACTTGATGAAACTTGTTCTCGGTGCTCAGTCCATCATTTGAAGTGTTTTAACTTGGAATAGGAAGCTTGCTAAGTCTATTTGCTATGCCCAAAAGGAATTTTTCTAATTCCTTCCAGGTTGAGAGCACTGTTCATTTTTTCCAGCAGGTGTATGTCCAAAAATAGCAAGTTTTGGGAGCTAGTCATTTCGCAACTAGCCTGTCTTGACTTAAACTTTTGGGATACATGTTCCAAAGTACTTGGCTGATATTTTGGTGGATTTAGGAAGCTCAAAGGGTCTACTAATCAACTCTGAAGTCTCAGTTGGCTGGTGTGAAGCTGGTTGTAGCGGCACCTACTCATCTTTGGATTGCATCCACCATCTCTCTTCACAGTGGTATCAGAGCATAGTCAAGCAACATGGGAGATGGATTTCCATCAACAATTGACAAATTGGATCGAAACAACTATCCGGCATGGTCTCTAAGGATGGAGGCTTACCTTCAAGGGAGGAATCTATATGGATTCATATCCGGAGATGAAGCAATGCCAACCATGAGGAACAAAGGGCAACCATCACATGAAGAAGTGGAAGGACTTTCGAATTGGTGTTCGAAGGATGCACTTGCAAGGTCCTATATTCTAAACTCAATCTCTGATTTTCTTTTACCTCATGTCAAGGGATGCAAGACATCAAGAGAAACCTGGAATGCACTTGCTTCTTTCTTCTCTTCCAACACTCGAGCAAGGAAGAACCAATTGTGGATGGAGTTCACAACAATGAAGAAAAGCCCGAAGCAAAATGTGACTGATTATGTCACAAAGATGAAGGAGATTTCCGACCAACTTGGAAGCATTGGAGAGGTAATTGAAGAGGAGCAAATCATAAGACAAATCATGAATGGAATCAAAGCAGACGACAAGTGGGAGTCATTCACAACAGCCATGGATTTATACATGGATATGCATGTACCCGACCTCAACACACTCATGGGCCAACTCTTCACTCATGAAGCAAAGATTAGCAAAGGTGGTGAGTCCTCAAGAGGTAATCAAACTTCTGCCTTATATTCTGATAAAGCTAAGGTCAAGGACAAGTCAAAGAATAGGAAGAATGAAGATGAAGGAAGCTCTTTCCAAGCAAACTTTGCAGGTAGAGGAAGAGCTAGAGGAAGAGGCAGAGGTGGAAAGCAAGGCAGGGGGAGATTCCAATCATCTCAACCTTGCAACATATGTGGCTTATCTAACCATACTACTGAAGAATGTTTCAAGAATCCAAGGAACTCAAGAGGAAGAGGATTCAATAGAGGTGGCTATGGATCAAATAGAGGTAGGTACAATGGAGGCTACAACAACAACAACTACTACAACAACAATTACAACAACAACAACAACTATCAAAGTGGCCATAGAGGAAGAAGAGATTACAATAACTATGCAGAGGACCAAAGTCAAGAAGATTCATTATTGATTATGAATCTATCAACAAAGAAGGGTAAGGATGATGATCACATATTTTACATTGATTCGGGATGCTCGAACCATGTAGCAGGAAATGTGGCTTTACTTTCTGATTTGGAAGATCCTCATAACAAGCATGAAGTGCAGACAGGAGATGACACAAAGCACTCAGTGGAGAAGATAGGTAATGTGAAGACATCAGATGGGAATATGAACCTCTTAAGCAAAGTCTTGTATGTCCCTACAATTACCAAAAATTTAATAAGTGTTGGACAGATTGTTGAAAAAGGATTGCAGGTTAGATTCAATCGATTTGGAGCATATGTTGAAGACCCAAGGCAAGGCTTTCGAAGGATTGCCAAAGGAGAAAAGACAGGAAGGCTTTTCACTTTTGAAGTGGAAGATACAAAGAACATAGCTTTGTTTAGCTATGGATCTCAAACTCTAACAGAGTTGGAGATATGGCACAAAAGGCTTGCTCACATTGGTGAGAGGACACTCAAACAGATTTGCAGGGACCAAAGTGTACTTGGTTTGCCTAATATCACAAGGCAACACATGATTTATAAGTGTGAAGCTTGTCAACTCGGCAAGGCTCATAGACAACCTTTCAATAAGAAAGGATATATGTATCAAAATCCTATGGATCTAGTGCACACGGATGTGTGGGGTCCAAGTAAGGAGCCATCTATATCAGGCTCAAGATATTATGTGTCTTTCATAGATGATTGTAGCAGGTGGACCATTCTGTTTTTCATGAAGCACAAGGATGAAGTGTTTAATTGCTTTAAGAAGTATATTGCTCTTGTTGAAAATCAAACAGGTAGGACTTTGAAAAGACTCAGATCAGATGGTGGAGGAGAATACTTCTCTTCTGAATTTGATGCCTTCTTGCATGAAAGAGGCATTAAAAGGGAAGTCACTACAAGGTATACACCCGAACTCAATGGTGTAGCAGAGAGGAGGAATAGAGCTATCGTCGAAGCTGCAAGGTCCATGCTCAACGAAAAGGGATTGCCGAACTACCTATGGGCAGAGGCTGTGTCGACAGCCACATATCTCATAAATAGACTTCCATCTAAGTCACTAGATGGAACCACTCCATATGAAGTGTGGAATGGAAGAAGACCTAGTCTAGAGCATTGTAAAATCTTTGGATGCTTAGCCTATGCTCACATTCCTTCTCAAGTAAGAGGGAAATTGGATCCCAAGGCAGAGAAGTGTGTATTCATTGGTTATGATCAAAACCAAAAAGGATATAGATTGTACAATCCAACCAATAAAGGATTTTCTGTGAGTAGAGATGTAATTTTTGATGAAAACAAATCATGGTTTGATGATGACAGGAAAGTGAAGCTGCCATATGACTTGGATGAAGATTTTCCATCACTTCAACCAAAGGAGCCAAAGCAGATTGAAGAAAGTGATTCGGAGATTGACCTAGAAGACTTGGAAAGACTAAAGCTATGGAAGAACAAAGGTAAAGCAAAGATGCAGGATGCTACATATGGACCCGAGAGCTCACATCAACCACTTAGAAGGTCTTCGAGGGAGAAGAAGAAACCAGAGAGGTTTGGTTATGATACTTCTTTGGTCACCAAGCACTCAATCTACATTGCAAAGGATTCAACCAATGAAGAACCTACCACATTTGAAGAAGCACAAAGCAAGAAAGCTTGGAGAGATGCAATGGATGAAGAAATGGAAGCCTTGAAGGAGAATGACACTTGGGAGCTTGTACCTAACAAGCCATCTATGAAGATAATCGGATCTCGATGGATATACAAAATCAAGAGGAATCCAGATGGAAGTATAAATAGACACAAAGCAAGGTTAGTTGCTAAAGGGTTTGCTCAAACCCATGGTATTGATTATGAGGAGACTTTCTCTCCTGTTGCAAAAATGCCTACAATTAGGGTTCTCATAAGTCTTGCTGCATCTAGAAATTGGAATCTTTATCAACTTGATGTAAAGAATGCTTTCTTGAATGGATGGATTTCTGAGGAAGTGTATATGGCACAACCTCCTGGATATGAGGATGCACATCATCCTAACTATGTATGCAAACTAAAGAAAGCTTTGTATGGATTGAAGCAAGCTCCAAGAGCTTGGAATTTCAGATTGGTTACTTATTTGCAGGACCAAGGATTCAAAGCTAGCAAGGCGGATACCTCTTTGCTCATAAAGAGGAATGGATCTGAAGTGATCTATTTATGTGTGTATGTTGATGATATTATTATCACAGGCAATGATCTTGAAGGAATCAAACAGGTAAAGAGTCAAATGAAGGAGGAGTTCAAAATAAGTGACCTCGGACCACTCACTTATTTTCTTGGATTGGAGTTGATCTACACAGATTCAGGTATATACATCACACAAAGGAAGTATGTCCATGACATGCTCGTCAAGTTCAAGATGGAAAATACAAAGTGTGCAGGTACACCTATGGAGCAAAATCATAAGCTTAGTGCTTATGAAGGAGAGCCAATTGAAGACATCACAAGCTATCAAAGCTTGGTTGGAAGTTTGAACTATGCAACACTCACAAGGGTGGATATATGCTATAGTGTTAGCATATTGAGTCAGTTTATGCATAAGCCGAGAAGACCACATATGGAAGCGGCCAAGCGAGTCCTCAAGTACCTAAAGGGGACCATGAATGAAGGTTTGTTCTATTCATATACTTCAGATATTGAGCTAAAGGTCTACTCAGATGCAGATTGGGCCGGATCTAAAGATGATAGAAGAAGCACATCAGGGTATATATCATTTGCAGGTTCAAAAATCATTTCTTGGTCATCGAAGAAGCAACCAACCGTGGCATTATCTTCTACTGAAGCTGAATATAGAGGTTTGGCTAATGCAACTCAAGAAATCATGTGGTTAAAATCTTTGTACACAGATCTTGGACTTCATTCTTCAACACCTCACATTTTTGGTGACAACACAAGCTCACTACATCTAGCAGCTAATCCGGTATACCATGCTAGAACCAAGCATATTGAAGTCCACTACCATTATGTAAGGGAGAAGCTAATGAGCAAGGATATTCAACTATCCTACGTCTCTACAGATATGCAATGTGCAGACATGTTGACGAAAGCTCTTGATGGTACGAAATTAAGTAGATTCAAGTTGATGATTGGTTTGCAGGAAATCAAGGACAATTGAAGACTTATTTGGAGGCCAAGCATGTTAGGCTTGAGGGGGAGCTGTTGGTGCATTTTGCCCAAGCCTACATGCTTGATATGCTTGATATTATCCTCATTTGTAAGTCACATGAGTAGTCATGTGAACACCTCTTGTAAAAGAGTACATTTTATCTCTTGTAAATGGAAAAAGAAAAAAGTAAAAGGATGGCTTACCTCATCCATGATGTAAAAGCAAATTCGTGGCTCCAACTACCAAAATCACGAATTTTTGAGCTGAGGGAATCTCTCCTAACTTTGGGGATCACTTTTAGGTGGAGCCATTCGAATTCGAATTCAAAACTCCCTCCAAGAATTGCTATAAAAGGAGCAAGAAGGAAGAGGCGATTAGCAAGCCTTGTACGTGACCACTTCATGTCATTTTGTAGAGATTGAAGAGCTTACTCCATAGCTCTATCATTCTACTCCCATTGTGCAAAGATTCATTGCCAATGTGGTTGTAATCATATGTGAATCTATACATTTATTATCATCTACCTCTCTGTTTTGTTCTCTGCTATACTCACTCAGAGCAGTAACTTCAGAAGGTCATATCTCGAGTTTTACTGAACCTTTTTCAGTGTTTTAAAGTGCGTTGGATAGATCTCACTGTCTAGTTTCTACCTATAAATTTTCAAGGTCATTGGATTTATACTTTTGGAGATATCTGCATTTTACTGCTTACTGGTCTATCTCTGCAGAGCCCCGAGAATTGTGGGAATGTTCCAGAACTTGATGAAACTTGTTCTCGGTGCTCAGTCCATCATTTGAAGTGTTTTAACTTGGAATAGGAAGCTTGCTAAGTCTATTTGCTATGCCCAAAAGGAATTTTTCTAATTCCTTCCAGGTTGAGAGCACTGTTCATTTTTTCCAGCAGGTGTATGTCCAAAAATAGCAAGTTTTGGGAGCTAGTCATTTCGCAACTAGCCTGTCTTGACTTAAACTTTTGGGATACATGTTCCAAAGTACTTGGCTGATATTTTGGTGGATTTAGGAAGCTCAAAGGGTCTACTAATCAACTCTGAAGTCTCAGTTGGCTGGTGTGAAGCTGGTTGTAGCGGCACCTACTCATCTTTGGATTGCATCCACCATCTCTCTTCACATGTATGTATGTATGTATGTATGTATGTATGTAGGAATGTATGTATGTATGTAGGAATGTATGTATGAATGTATTTATGTATGTATGCATGTATGTATGTATGTACATACATGTGTGTGTATTCATGCATGCCAGTATGAGTGAATAAATGATTGTATGTCTATATGTAAAGATTTATGTGTGTATGTATGCAATTATACACTTTTTTTAAAGATAAAACAATGTGTGCATGTGTCTGTGTGTGTATGTCTATGTGTGTGCATTTGTATGTGAGTGTGTGTGTGTGTGTGTGTGTGTGTTTATATCATTAGTGATTGTGCTAATTGACATGTAGTCTTTGCTAGTTAGCATGTTCATTGTGCTAGTAAGCATCTTCACTAAGGTACTTAGCTCATTGGTTTTGCAAGTAGGATATCAAATTATATTCACTATGCTAGTTAGCACATCAACTATGCTAGTTAGCACATCAACTATGGTAGTTAGAATATATGATTGTACTACTTAGCATAGCGATTATGCGACCTAGCATACTGATTGGGCTAGTTAACATGTATGCTATGCTTGTAAGCATATTCACCTAAGCCACTTAGCTTATTGATTATTCCATTTATCATATTATCTCTAGTAATGAGCATCGTGACTATCGAAAGCTAGTTATTCACTTAGGTAGTAAGCATTTAGATGTGTTGTTCAACATATTAACGTGTTTGGGCTCATGCATGTATGGGTGTTTATGTTTACAGTTGTGTGGTTACATATAAATATGTGTCCATATGTAAGTGGCTATGTATGTGTATAGCTATAGAAGCATGCATTCATGTGAATAAGTAGGTATGTCTATAAGTGTGGAAGTGTGTATGTATTCAATAAGTTTTTCTAAAATAACAAATCAAAAAGGCTAATTGTAATAAGAAGCACAAGATAATTAAACAAAATCAGATAAGGGGTGTGTGTGTGTGTGTGTGTGTGCATGTGCATGTGTACCATTCTGTACCTAATAAGTTTACTTTATCCTGCCAACTCTCTTCTTTCCCAAGTGAGAAAATGGCATATTATACTTTCTTCATTCTATGACATACGGAATTATTGAGTTCTACGTATCTTTTTGTATTTATCAGTGAAAAAATCAAACATCAATCTAAGGAAAACAAAATCTCTTACGAGCGTTTTTTCTCTCATGGAAGTGGCAATGGGATTCACGTGTAACGCAATCAAATCAACACACCTAGCTGATTGGAAAAAGCTGTATTAATAAACTCTTCAGCCTCCCGTTATGTTTTTGAGTGGATTGATGTGTGCTTCTATACTTCAATGTACCTGTAGCAGATGGTAATTATATTCAAAATTCATTCGGTTTCCATGTCATTTTCTTTCAGCACTAGAATGGATCCAAAATAATATTAAGATCAATGTCGTTCTTTTTATGATATTTATCCTTATTTAGATGCTTGTAAAAATGTGTTCATGGGAGAGGAGTGGATGCTACTTATTCAGATTTTATACATTAATTCCTTCGAGACCTATGCATAATAATACTAATTTTCTGAACGATACCACGTTACAATGTCCTATAAAGAATTCCAAACGCCCTTATTTTAACTTGCATAAGATGATCCCATTTTTGGAATTTGTATTGCTATAACCCTTAGACATCTTTATGAAGCTAATGAGAAACAGCTTCACAGCTTTGATCTCGCATTGAGGAAATCCATAATACAAGAATACATTGCAAAATTTGTCTTTACACAGGCTAATAATGTGTTTATAGGAGAGGCTTTGGGGAGACTTTGAAATGATTATTGCCTTCTTACCTTAGTTTATATGCATAAAATTTAAAACCTTGAGACCAATTATGTACCGAGGTAGGACACCTTAGTTTCTGTTTCTCATTATGAAAGAAAAACAAAACATATGTTGTCAAGAAATGTAGAGAAAACCATTCAAACATGACATTTTACAATATCTAGACATGTCACAAAAGTTAGGAATATGAAAACCAAACAGCCTTATCCTACCTTATTTTAAAAGCCATCACCTTCGTAGAAGAGTTCACTTGTGCGTATGTGAATTTATGCACGTACAAGAACCTCAGTCTTTTTTAACACACTGCAATATTTCTGTTCACTGTGTGATGTTCGCATTGACTGTGTTTTGAAAACACGTGGCATGATATATGGACTTTCAAGGCTATATTTTGCCGCCAGAGGCATGTCTTGCTTTATATTTTCCATGGAAATAAGCTCAACATCATCAAGTTTATAGAACACTTCTCACAGAGAAAGAGTATCTTCATGTACAATTCATGTATTTGAGCATCATCAGCATGGCGCTAGAACCTACAAGCAAACAGCCACAAACTGGTTCATAAATTACTGTATTCTTTCCATTTTCAAGGTGCAGTGCTCCCAAGTACAAGTCTATTGTGATACAAAGCGCATGCCAGTTACCTGCCCATCTCCCAACCTTGATCACGATCCACTTTTTCAAATGTTTATTTAGTGTTTTCTCTTTCTGTATAGCTCAAAATTAGTTCAAAACTGACCCATACATTTTGATGCTTCTATAGTATGCCACATTTAGTACTGGTTAAGCTACTGCTTATCAACTAATAGAACAAAGCTACCTCTCTTTCACAGGTCTCAGCTTTATGCTTTTATCTAAGCAAAAATGATTTCTCTGATAAATTGCTAGATCTGCATGAGGATCGCTTTCTAGGTAGTCTTCAAGACGCCTGCATTCATCTATGTAGTCTTATTACCTCTACGTAGTCTTATTACCTCTCCGACCCCCATGATTCTTGTGTCTTGCTTGTTCTCTATATCATGCTGATTTGCACCATAAAGACATCCATAAAATCATTCAATCATAAATTACCCAAGACCTTGATGAAGTAATTTATCTAAAATCCTCTGATTAACCACTTTTGTACCCATTGCAAAGGCATTTTTAGGACAAGCCCGAATATATACAGTGCTCCCATAACATAATATTTGTTCTGTTTTCTAAAACATCAATAGAATTAAAAGTAGCACAAGCAATATACTGTGGCCAAATATAACCTTCTTGAATGTGGAAAAAAACTGAAGCGCTAAACAGGTTTTGTTTTCACCCACGCATACTTACTGACAATGAAGAAAAAATGCAAGTAGATATGTGCCTGGACATTTCAAACAGATGTCTTTAGCTTCTGCATTCAAGGCTGCATGCCCATATGCATGTATCTATGGATAAACATATGCATGACAGAATGAAAAGGACAAGTTCAGGCTCTACCACTACCATTATAAAGTTGTTCCTTCAATCTTCACCAGTGCTGACACAAGAAGAGGAAATATTTGATACTACTATGTCTGAGTGAGATGCTATTTAAAACTCCTTTCACCATCACTGCTTAAATGACCTTTTTAGACCGAACACTATAGAAGCATATATCAGTGCATTTAATTCTGCCTTAGAGAATACTCATTTCTATCGTTCTACAAAGTCCATGCTCTAAGTCATTGTAAAAAATTGTGAAGAGTCCCACCCTTTGACATAGCCCAGTCTTTGCATTTTCAATCCGCAAACTTCATTCACATAAGCTCCATCATTCGCAGGGCATGTAAAATAAAACTCATCCGAA
>CM035406.1:137446123-137488623 GCA_020310875.1 Ceratopteris richardii
TCATCTAACTTTCTAAGTTTCTAGCTTTTAACATTAAACATCATGATCCATTATATAATATTTCATAATGTCACATCATACATGATGCATCAAAATAAAACAAAGGATCACTATGACAAATCATATGAGTCATGACATAAATCATAAGTGATAAATGATAAATATGAAGTCAAAAGTGTCATCACAATAGTAAATACATATCATGAAATGTCAAATATCAAATGCCAAAGACTCAAATGTCAATAATCAGACTATGTCACTTTAATATGGTGTCAAATGACAAATCATCATCATCCCTAGTAGTAGTTGTGTGTGGTCTAGACCTAGTGGATGTGCTACCACTTCCGCTAGGTCCTCCGCCTCTCCAACTCCGCCTCTCCAAGATGATTTGGTATCATGTTGAGGTAATATCAACTCATGATACAACATAGTATATAAAATTCAGATCCTTTAGAGGAAAATATGAAATATCTCACACTTTCTCTACATATATTGCATTCACGTTGACCTCCCCCACATCTCCTACATGGCCTCCACTCTTCAAGAGATGTAAGTTGCAATGGCAATAAACTAGCAACTCCAACTATGTTGTAGATAATATGTTCCTCTTCTTTGTATGGAAGAGGGCCCATCTGCTTCAATTTCTTTCACAAGGACTCACATTGTAGTCTTGTGAAAGGATACGAATAGTTAACTCTCTCTGCATATCAATGTGATTTGGCTTACCACAAATATAACAAATCATACCTTTATGTCGATTCTTGCCCTTGCCCTTGCCTTTGGTCTTGGATTTGGCCTTGGAGTCTCAATCTAATTCTTCATCATCTTCCTTTCATTGTTTGCCTTTGCCTTTGCCACCTTTACATTTCTTGCCTCCTTTGCCTTTCCCTTTGTTGCAAGGTGGTGCGACACGCATACAAAACATGGTGCCCTACCAAATGTCGAGATATGGAATGATATGAAACGTTATCTTATTAATTAATACACACACACACATATATATATATATATATATATATATATATATATATATATTTCCATATCAAAGTTCAAACATTACTCATGCACATGCCACATTCCATACATGCATAGTACATACAATGTGCATACATGTATGATGTATGTCATATGCAATGTATTATGTGCATACACACTTGCATACATGCACGTAGAGTATGTCTACCATTATTCATACATGCACACATGGCACATGCACATGCCCATGCTACATTCCATACATACATGGTACATACAATGTGCATACATACATATATCACGATCTCATACATGACATGCATACATGCATAGTACATAAATGCATGCATGCATGAAGCATATGTTTGCCACTATTCATACATGCATACATGGCACAATGCGCGTGCACATGCACATGCCACATTCCATACATGCATAGTACGTACATTGTACATGCAATGTATTATGTGCATACACACATGCAATGTGCATTGTTCAATGTTCATAAATGCAATGTGCATTGTTCAATGTTCATAAATGCAATGTGCATTAATGATTGTGCATACATGCATGATGCATGTAAAGTGCATATATCCAATGTGCATTGTGTCATCAATGCATGCACTCTATATATGCATATGTATGTACGTGTGCATATGAATATATGCATGCATGTATGTTCTAAATTCTAACCTCTATGTGACATAATAATACTAAGAACATGTGCATCATAGCACCATATGTTTTGTATAACATCATGCATGCATACAATAATTCAATGAATCATATATGGATGTGTGCATGTGCATTGTGTATGTACTAATGGACTTTAGAGTGGACATGTGAGGGACTACTCACCAACTCCTAAGGCAAGATGCTATCAAAAAAACCATGGAGTATTATTTTTTTAAGTGTTGCATATGTTGTTTGGATCGTTGGTGTGGCACCATGTGCCGAACCATAAAAGTTGTTTGGAACGAGTTCCAAACCAACTATGCTTTGTTGGCATAGAGTGTTTGGTTTTGTGCATCCTTGTTCCTTGGTACATCTCCCATTGCAACTTCGTCTATCACTAGATGAGGGATGAGCGCTCCTCCAATGATGGGAGAGGATCTCTATAAAGGATAGTGTTTATCAAAAGCTTCCACTTATCCATTAAGGGTGATCTACATTGTGTCTTCTTCATCAACTTTGCAATCAATGGATGCAAGCTGATCCCTTAGTTCTTGCATCTTAGGGTGAAGTCAAGTATGGATTAACCACTAGCATTCTTAAGTGTTTGAAGCTCATTTTTGAGACATCTTTCTACTCCTTATGAAAGTAGCACAGACCTTCTCAATGGCTTCTCATACATCTTTAGCATGATCAAATTTTGAAATATGCCCAATCATAGTGTTGGAGATTACATGAGATATCAAGAAGATAGCTCTCCTATTCCTATCCTCCCATTCCTTCAAGGCCCTTAGCTCTACATTTGTAGAGTTTGGGTCTTTTGGGTCTTTTGGGTCAACCTCAGGTGCTTCTTCATCCCCACACACAATAGGCTAGAATCCTTTACTCATAAGATAGTTGGATACTCTGAATCTCCTTGGTTGATAGTTATCTTTGTCCAGAACTTCAACTTTCTATCCCAAATCTGACATATATGTGATAGGGTTTATGAAAGATAATTTTTTGTGAAGCTTAATGAGTCCTTGAGCCTTTTTCCTTTGTGCAACGCTCCTTCCACCAATCCTTTGTAGATCTCAGCTCTTCTTTGATAGCAACTGTGAGATTTTACTCTCAAATGGTTACAAGAAACATGAGCAGGCCCTCCTAGGTCCCTCTAGTTCACCCCCTTCTACACCTAGAAGCTTAGCACTTATACAAATATTCTTAATCAACTTCAAGATATAGGGTTTGCCACCATTTGATGGCAAGCTCAAAGCAATTTTCCTCCTTGTGACTCTTCCTAATCCTTGGGAGACATTGGTTATCTCCCTTAGCAATTCTCCTAATCTAAGCTATGATGGAGTGAGAGGTTCAATTCTAAATGAAGAGATTGGGAGGAAAGCAAGCGATGAGTCTGAAGGTTCTCATGTTGCTAGAGCTAGGTCATGGGACAAAGCAAAAGGATTTGACCACAGTAGTCAAGGAGCTAAAGCAAAGGAAGAGAAGAAGATAGATGTTACATGCTATCAGTGTGGGAGAAAAGCGCATAAAAACTTAAAAGCCATAATGGAGGTACTTCAAGAAGCATCAAACAATGAGAAGATTCTTACAACAATCGACATTGATCATGATCTACATGTAACTAGAAAAGATCTTATTGAAGCACTTCTCACTACACAAAGTGAAGTAGCACATACGTGGATTGTGGATTCTAGAGCATCCTTTCATGTAACTACTGACACCATATACCAAAATGAATCCAAGCAAGCCCTGAATTCACCCTCAAACAAAAGTGCAATTATAAGCTCATGGTGGTCAACCACAAGACTATATAACATACCAATTCCATTATGCATAGTATCAACTCAATACGATGACATCACCACTAACATCATCAATGCCCAATAATGGGTATAGAACTAAGAATGAATACATGCTCACACATGCACCCAACAATGGACACACACCACGAGCATGAACTCACAAGACACTCTGCAAACTGAGTTTCACCCTTTGCCTCTATCACTCCAGGTCACATAGGAAAGGTTTACTTAGGAAACAAGTATCATGTGACATTGAAGGCAAAGGGAACATGCACTTGGTACTCGAAAGTGGACAAGATTTTCAAGAAATGGTATGCATATGTATGTAACCAAGCACGTAAACAATTGAAGGGATTAAGAATAGATAATGGGACTAAGTATGTGAATAACGAATTTGAAGATTTTTGTGCAAAGGAGGGTATAAAGAGGAAACTAACAACCCCTTAAAGCCCTTCATCCAATGAGGAAGTTGAAAGAATTAATCATTGTATCAAAAGATTCGTTGCATGTTGCCCATTATTAATGTCCCTCAACAGTTTAGGAGAGAGGCACTTAAAACCGCGATCCATGTTTGAAATAGGTCTCCCAACCATGCAAGAGATAGCGGCATCCCTTAAGAGGCTTGGTTTAGAAAGCAAGCTTTCTATGACCACTCGTGTGTTTTTGCTTGCAATGCATATGTACACATTCCATCAAAAAAGAGGACAAAGCTGGATATGAAACCCATCAAAGGAATCTTCATGGTTATGGAGAAGGAGAAATGGGATATAGGGTTTGGGACCATGTGTCAAAAAGGCTTAGTCACAACCATCATGTTGTCTTCAATGAATCAAAATTACTAAAAACAAGTAATGCAAGTGAACAAGAAAAGGGTCAAATTCAAGGAAAGCATGTTCAAAAAACAAAAACCTTCCACTAGAGAGCATAAACAGAAGCAAATTTACATCATAAAAGTTTGAAGGTCACAAATCAGGAATGGTCCGAAATTGTTCCAGTTCTAGAGAATGGTAGTCAAAACCTTTTATTGCATAATATGATAGTACTCATTGAAAGCTATCCAATGGTATATAACACTTGGGTATTTGACATATCTAGCTAGATCAAAATTCAAACCCTAATTCCAAGTTTTGGAATGAAAAGTAGTTTAGATGTGAAAAGGAATGTGATACTTGTCAATATCTTATGTAATTTACTCTTGTGGTTAATAATACACCACTTGGCAAGTCAACCAAATGCAAAAAATGAAAAAGACAAACTTAGGGTTTTCATAATCTACAACAGAAATCATGTAGGAAATTATGGAACCAAGCTTTTATGATAGATTTGATGGTTTTTAAAGGCCTATATAAAGACAAACTATTGGGCACTAGTTAGCTAAGTCTTGGCGCTCTTTTCATGGGCTTGCGTAGAGGGGAGGTGGTCCCTTCAACTTGAAGAGGTGGAGTGTACTTTCATTTTCAACAAGGTGTGCAACAGCTTGGAACTTATCTAATTGGAGGAGACCTTCAACTTTGAAGATTGTGGAATGTAATTAAAATAATTGGAGCTTTGCTCCTTTCATCTCTCTCATGTATTGTCTATTCTCCATCTTGTCTCTTTTTTCTCTTTATCTCTATATTGATTGTGGACCTAAAAACCAACAATTGGTATTAAAGAGGGAAAAGCTCGAGTACATAAAAAATTTGGCCACATGTAAGAAGATCAAGTCCTCATGGCATCAAGCTCAGCCTTATTTTCAGCTATAACATGCAAATGATCAGTCTTTCTGAACATGCTAAATATCACATTGAAGAGTTACACTCCAAGAGGGGTGACAAAGAAGAAGAACATAAGAGATTGCAACCATAATAGAAGCACTAAATTGTTTATATTTACTAGAATTTTATAAAATGCTGGATTTGTTGGATTTAACAGTCAAACTCAGTTTGGAGACACCTTGGTGGTCATGGAGGAAGACTTATGTGAGCAAGAAGGGGTTTCATCTCTAAATTCAAAACCTTATGGTGCACTTATAACACCTTGTATGTGTGTATGTGTTTGTACAATAGGTGTAGATGAGAGCACATAACCTTGGTTCAAAAAGGACTAGCCAATCTTGATAATCTTGGGGGCATGTTTGAGCTGATATCCTATATTAATATGGCATCCTATATTTGCCTCTATCCTTCCAAGTAGTACTTGGTTGAAAAGAGTGGGGATTTGTGAGTTCTCCTTGTGATGTGTGTTATGGGAGTGCTTCTCATGTCTAAGGTCCTTGTGTGTGCCAGTAGATACTCCGCATGATCTACAAAAATTAAATAGGTACCTAAATCATTAACTTCAAGAGCTAACAAATATATCCACATGGCATATTCCCCTAGCATAGTAGTCACATCCAGTCCACTACGATGCGTCCTATATGGTTCATGTACGATATGAGACCATACAAGTAAATTTCAGGTTACATGAACGATACATACGATCATGTACATATACATGAACATGTACACGTATTGTATTCTAAATTCAAAAATCAAGACTCAAAAATTACAAGATTCTGACATGAATGCATATGCTATAATTTAAATTTCACAGACATTCAAGATTAAAGAAAATTCAGATTTTAGAACGTCTCATGAGTACTAGTAGACATAATGTATCAAGTTACCTATTTCACCATAATGCTCAGGAGTCACTAGTCACTAAAGAGAAGACTCAACATAAGACATAAGAAAATGTACAAAATTACTCTATATATTTTAAATGGAAATTGGTCGACAATTTTGCCTTCGTATGTATCATACAAGTTCGTATTGGACTCTACTAAACAAGACAATCGTATGTCTTTACTCGTCCGTCGAACGAGTGCAACTATGTCCCCTAGTGTCAAGTTAAGAGGGGATTGTTAGAAAAAGAGCAACATTCCATTAGTAGGCACAAATGGTAACAGATTTAAGCCATAAAAGTTAGAAGGTCAAAAGAGTCCCATTTCTAAGAAGTGGTCCCATTTCTAGGAAATGGTGGTCAAAAATCTTTATTACATAATATGATATTGCTCATTAATATTCAATCTTAGGCGCTAAAGAAAACGCTTAAGCTTTTAGGTATTAGCTTCTACGATAAGATAGTAGCACTAAAGAAAACCGAATAGGTAAACATAAACTAACGCTCCATACCTGATTAGGCTTAAGCGGCGCTATGTAACACTTGGGTATTTGACATATATAGCCGAAAGTCAAAGTTCAAACTTCCAAGTTTTGGTGTGAAAGGCGGTTTAAATGTGAAAACAATGTGACACTCATCAATATCTTATAAAATTTATGTAATTTTATAAGATATTAGGCTTAAGCGGCACTATGTAACACTTGGGTATTTGACATATATGGCCGAAAGTCAAACCCTGAATCCAAGTTTTGGTGTGAAAGGCGGTTTAAATGTGAAAAGCAATGTGACACTCGTCAATATCCTATGGTTGATAATACACCTCTTGGAAACTCAAAAATATGCCATAACACAATAAAAATGCATTGAGAAATTATTGGAAAGGTTTGAAATGATGGATTTCAAGCCTATGCAAATACCTATGGATATTAATGTGTCATTACGGTCAAAAGTAAATTCAAAACCTTTTAAAAGTCAAGCAATTGGATGCTTAATCTATTTAAGTAATACATGTCCTGACATTGAGTTTGTAGTTTCTCAAGTATCAAGGTTCATGCACAATCTACTCAAGATTCATTGGAAAGCAGTCAAGAGAATTTTCAAATATTTGAAGGGAACTTTAAATCATGCTATGGTGTTTCCAAAATCACCAAAATTCTACTTAAAGGTTTTTCAGATTATGATTGGAAAGGTGATAAAGACTCAAGAAGAAGCATAAGTGGCTATTGTTTCTATCTAGGAGATTGTCTTATCTCATGGTTATCAAAGAAACAACCTTCAGTAGCTACATCTTCAAATGAAGCAAGGTACTGAGCTTCCTTTACAACTACACTTGAAGCTATTTGGTTATCTTGATGTACAAGTTCATCCTCCTATGCAGATAACTAAGAAAATTCTTAGTTATCTTGATGTACAAGTTCATCCACCTATGCAGATATTCTTAGATAGTCAAAGTGTTATTGCTATCGCAAAGAATCATGTTCATTATGCAAGAACAAAGCATATAGAAGTACACTACCACTACATTCGGGAACATTTATCCAAGAAGCACACTGAGCTAGTCTACATACCTACAAGTAAAAATATCATTGACATTTTTACTAAAGCATTATCCAAAGAAAGACATCAAAAGTTAACCAGATTATTAAACCTTATGCCATTATGACATTGAAGGGGGGATTGTTGGAAACAATGTCAAAATAACACAAAAACCTTGATGTTCAACAACCCTAATTTTTGGTACTTGGCCAAATTTTGGTCAAAGAATGTAGAAAATGATTATTAGTTCATTACATAGTACTTGAAGAGAGCTTTCATTTGGTATATAACACTTTGTCATTAGAGGTCAAGAAATGAAATGCAAGAAAATTCTAACCCTAATTTTTGCTCTTTTTTTTGCATATTATGAATCCTCACCTCATAAGTGAAAGAGGCCGCGGAGAGCTATGTCGTGGTGTGCTCGGTTGCTCCAAACACCAAGGGAGTGGGCTTCTACGTGAGGAGAAAGAAAGTAGAGAGAGAAACCTGCACAGAAATTTGGAGAAGAAGATGGAGAAGCTGAAGTTGAAGAAGTCCCAATCAAGTTATGAGAGATTTGGGACCAAGTCTTATTGATAAGTGACTTTTAGGTCATTTGGGCATGTTCACAAATGACCAATGACCAAAAGTCATAAAAATAATGTAAATGTGTATAACTCCCCAATTCGGGGTCCAAAAAATATAACAAAAATATGTCTGGAAAGCTCTCGAAGAGAGCTTTCACATGGAAGGGTCAAAATATGCAAAAGGAGAGTCCTTGGGGCCTTTATCCCCAACAACCTCCCAGTTAAAGGACCAAGGAGGCTCCTTTAAGCTAAGTAACTCCCATTATCTGTATACATAGCTGATGTTGTGCCTTGGGTAGACACTTCGTGAGAGCATCTGCAGGATTCTGTGAAGTATTGACCTTGATCAAAGTGATCAGGCCATCCTCTAACACCTCTCTGATGAAGTGGAATCTCACATCAATATGCCTTGCCTTATACTTGGGTTTGTCATCAACAATTTTGATTTTGTACACCCACTTGTTGGGAATGGCTTTCCTTCCTTTGGGTAACTCAACCAAATCCCAAGTATCATTTGCATGCAAGGCCTTTATCTCTTCCTGCATGGCTAACTCCCACTTCTTCTTGTGCTCACATAGCTTTGCCTCTTTATAAGTAAGAGGCTCACCCTCATCTGATGACATAATATAATGTATAGAGGGATCATATCTAGTCACTGGCCTCCTAGGACGTATAGATCTTCTTACCCAATGATCCACATTACCAGGCAATGGATCTACATCAAGAGGTACATTAACTTCTTCATTATTAACAGGCTGCTGTACATCATTTCCAGCCCTGTTTTCAGCATGAATAGGTGGCTGCATATACCCTTCAGTAGCATCATTTTGCTGTCCAGCATCATCTAGCTCAATAACCACGGGCTCATTGTCATTTCCAGCCATATGTGGTGCATCCCGAGGGTTCATACCAGATTTAACTGGTGGCTGTACATGCTGAAATTTGACTCTTTTATGGTCATCTTTAGAGGCACAATTGTTTTTGAGCAGCCTTGCCTCATTAAATACAACATCTCAGCTGCGTATTACCTTCTTGAGTTGAGGTAGCCAAATCCTGTAACCCATTTCACCTTCATCTCCATAACCCATGAAGATTCCTTTCATGGACTTTGCATCTAACTTGCTTCTCAACTCAAGCCTTATATGCACAAAAGCATCACAACCAAAGATGCGTAGGTGGTCATATGAAGCTGGTTTGCCAGACCAAACCTCTTTTGGAATGCCACCTTTTAAGGACATATGAGGGGATCGATTGCAAACATGAATTGCAATTTTCAAAGCCTCTCCCCAAAATCCATGAGGGAGATTAGCCGTGGACAGCATGCATCTCACCCTCTCACATAAAGTCCTATTGTACCTTTCAGCCACACCGTTGGAAGAGGGGCTGTATGGGACTGTTAGCTCCCTCTAAATACCAAGATTTTCACAAAATCTATTGAATTCAGCACTTGTAAACTCACCCCCATTATCTGTACGTAAGCATTTCAGCTTTCTACCTATTTGAGTGGTCACAAATGCATGAAATTTCTTAAATGCAGCAAAGGCTTCATCTTTAGATTTTAACAAATATACCCAAAGCTTCCTAGAGTAGTCATCAACAAAAGAAACAAAGTAAAGAGCACCCCCCATAGATTTTGTGGGCATGCTACAAACATCAGAATGAACAATATCAAGCACATTAGACTTACGAGAGACACCAGAGTAGTAGGAATTCTTTACTTGCTTACCATATTGGCATTCATTACAAAAATCAAGTTTTGAGCCTTTAGCATCAAACTTGTCCAAATTACATAGTTTATCAAGGCCTTTTTGGCTCATGTGGCCAAGCCTTTTATGCCATAATTCCATATGTGAATGGATTTCAGCCAAAGCAATAAACTTGCCCAGCAAGGCTTTACCATGCAAGCAATAAAGAGTCCCTTTCTTTGTACCTTTAACAATCAGCCTAGAGCCTTTGATAAGCTTCCATGACCCCTTCTCAAAGAGGGTACTATATCCATGCATATCCATTTGCCCAACAGACAATAAGCTTTTCTTGATGCTTGGTACATACCTTACATCATGCAAAACAAGCTCATTGGTACCATCCACTGTGAGATGCACTGTGCCAATACCTTCAATAGAACAAGCATGGTTATTTCCAAGATATACATGTCCATGGCTGCCTGCATGAAAGGTAGTGAAACACTCCTTAATAGGAGTTACATGAAACGATGCACCTGAATCTACAATCCATGTTTGTGACAAAGCATTATTCACAGTAAGCAAGGCATCAATCAAATCCCTCTTTGTGATCTGCATATCTTGTGCATGAATATTAATAGAAGCATCAATAACTTCGGCATGCTCTGCTTCCATAGTAGCACGAAGTATATCTTCTGCATCTGATAGCTCCTCAATGATGACACTAGAGGCCACATTGGCCTTCTCTTTTTCTTTGTCCTTTGAGGTATCATGTGCTTCATTCTTGGTGTCCTTTTTCTTCCTGTCACATGTGTTCTTCTTTCTTTCTAGTTCAGCTTTATAGAATCTGCAATCAGGCTTCTTGTGACCTTTCCTACCACATTGATAACAAGTCACTTCAGTCTTGCCTTTGTTTTTGCTCCTGTTCCTCTGTACATTTCCACTTTTCTTTTCTGTTCTTCCTCTAGCCACATTGGCTGAACCACTGCCCTCTCCACTAGCTTTCCTCCTGATTTCCTCGTTCAAAATAGAACCCCTTACACCATCAAAGGTAAGACTGGGACTATTCGAAAGTGAAACAACCAATGTTTCCCATGAATCAGGTAAGGTCATCAACAAGAAGATGGCCTTAAGCTTATCATCAAATGGAGGTAATCCATAGTCCTGCAATTGTGAAAGAGTACATGTAAACGAAGATAAGTGCTCAGCCGCACTTTTTGACTCATCAAGCTGCATACACACTAGCTTACGCATAAGATGCACTTGATTTACAGGCGTGGTATTTTCATAAGCGGCTTTTAGCTTCTCCCATACTTCAAAAGCATGTGTAAGGCCTTTCAAATCCACTAAGATTTCATCTGATACAGCAATCTTGATGTAAGTGATGGCCTTCTTGTTTAGGTTCATCCATGCTGCATCTGTCATATCTTCAGGCTTGACTTCCTCAAGAGCCCCTTCACAATCTTTAAGAAAGATGATGCCCAACATTCTCTCTTTCCACAAATCGAAACCATTACCTTCAAATCTCTTGATCTCAAACAAGCTTTTGACATCAGAGGAGGTAGAGGCCATGTTTGCACACTAAAAGCTTCAAAATTTCAACAAAAAAAAAAAGTAAAATTCACCTGTTGTCCTGTGCACAATTACCTTACGAGACTATAGCTGAGAAATTAAGCCCAAAAACTGTTCAAAACTTGCAAAAATCAATTTCTGAAATTTTCTACAAAAAATTTCAGAAAATTCAAGCAAGCTGTAATTGCATCAAAAACAACAAATTTGTTGTTTTTCAACCACAAAAGGCATACATAGATGTAAAACCAAGGCAATGGGTGCTTGTTTTCACAAAAGCCCCAATTTTTGCAGCAATATGACCTGTAAAATCAGAGAAATGACCTGCTGTAATAAGTTTCCAGCAAGTATGCACTTCCTCAATCTTTGTGCATGTCCTCCCACTTGAAAAATGAGAGAATTTCTGCCACAAAAGACCTGTAGATGAAAAAATCAGCAATGTGGATGTTGAAAATGACCTATGGGGATACAAAAGGAAGAATAGAAGAGATTCTTCGCGATGAAACTCTCTAAAAACCACAAAATTTGCTTTAGCTTTGCTCCAGGCTGAAGTAATCCTCCAAAAACAGCACTTTTATCGCGAAAAAAAAAGGTTTTTCGCGATGAAATTCTCCCAAATGCAAGAAAACACCTTCAGCTTAACATAGGCTGAAGTAGAAAAGCACTTTGAGCAACTTTGTCGCGATGGAACAGCTCAAAGCTCTGATACCAGTTGAAAGAGGCCGCGGAGAGCTACGTCGTGGTGTGCTCGATTACTCCAAACACCAAGGGAGTGGGCTTCTGCGTGAGGAGAGAGAAAGTAGAGAGAGAAACCTGCGCAGAAATTTGGAGAAGAAGATGGAGAAGCTGAAGTTGAAGAAGTCCCAATCAAGTTATGAGAGATTTGGGACCAAGTCTTATTGAAAAGTGACTTTTAGGTCATTTGGACATGTTCACACATGACCAATGACCAAAAGTCATAAAAATAATGTAAATGCCTATAACTCCCCAATTCGGGGTCCAAAAAATATAACAAAAATATGTTTGGAAAGCTCTCGAAGAGAGCTTTCACATGGAAGGGTCAAAATATGCAAAAGGAGAGTCCTTGGGGCCTTTATCCCCAACAATAAGCATCAAGAAAAGAATCATCTTATGATTTCCTCAATACTAATTTAGTGAGATTGTGGAGTATTTTGTCCTAAAAAGCTGATCGTTAATTTTAAATTATCGCATGTGCTTTTTGTGCTTTTCAAGGATTTTTTCGCTACAGCAGCTCCTAAGCTATAAATTAAGGGGTTGGGTCACTTCTAGAAATCAATCAATCATCATTGATCAAGGTCTACTCAAGGAGTGAGTGCTCTAACTCTTCGAGGAGGTGTTTCCAACTTTGGGTGCAAATTTGGAGGAGATTTTGGCAGCCAACCATCAGCTTTTGCCGAGTTTTGTAAGTAGCAAGTCCAATTTCAATTCTTCTTCTATTGTTGTTGCAGTTCCAACGCTTATGCCTTTTACTTCAACACAAAAAGAAGATTATCTTGTTATTTAGGTCAATTTCTGATTTAAGGTTTCTGAAACCCTAATTTCAGAATTAGGGTTTGCTGTACAAACAGTTTTAAACAATTTCTATTCACTTCAATTGCACATACACACTCTTCATACCTCTTAGGCACTTTTTGCACAATTTCTTGTATCTAGAACCCTAAATTGAGCCTAGATTCAGTTTTGTATTAGCATACATTAAGTTTTGTATCATTACACACATTTAACTTGACATTCATATTAGATAGTATGTGTAGGTAAACATTCAACTTACTTTGACACTTGGATAAATTGTGTATTCTCTCTCTATTTCTCATTCATCTAATTTTGAGTTGTAAACTTGTGAATAATACTTTTAGGGCTCACCTCACTTCCAACAATGTGAAACTCCACAAGCACCTTTTATAGGCTGAACAAAGGCCCAAGAACATTGAATATGGTATAAAATAGATGCATGAGAAGACTTTCGACGAAGGGAGGAATCCTAGAACTCCATTAGAGCTTCATGTAAAGGTATTTGAAAATTTGTTTTTTTTTCTCTTGCTCGAAACATTGAGCTGTTATGTTATAAGAAATGGAGAAGTGATTATGCACAATTGATCTTTGGAGTATACTCTTCCAAGATCCCGAAGAATTTTTTTCTTATATAAAGGATTTGCTTAGATTTTGAGAGCCCCAAAGTTGCCCCTTAGGCAAGATTAATCTCTTCATCTCCTGCGGCCCACCCAAGCCCACATCTACACCCCCCGCTTCAACAAGCACACATCAATACCCCCAACTTCAACAAGACGTTTTTCTTTGCCTAAATATAGGATTGTTGTGATTTTTGCTAGAGCTTGAATTTTCTTATAAGCTTTTTGAAGACATCAAGAACACAAGACTGGGACAACACGTTGGAGGTCAAAGACTCTTTGCAAATTCTTTGCAAAGTCTAGGTACAACATTTGGAGCCTCGTTTGGGAAACTCAAAAGAGTCCAGATTTACTTTTTTCACTAGGAAATGCATGGTCAAGATAAGATCTAGGTGCTCAACATCATTTCTTTGTTTGATGAGGCTTGGCGAGGGCTAGAGAGGATTCGAAGTCCCTTACAGGACACTCATTTTGTGTGATATGAAGATGTTTTAAAGACTCTATAGTGCTGGATCAGATGTTTTTCTAAGCTTCTATAAGTCAAGGGGACATTTCCAAATCCATTTTAGGGCTCATGGGGATCAAGAACAAAGGCGAAAATCTTTGAAGATCAAGTCAATCTTACATTTAAAGCTTTGAAGATCATTAGGAATGTTATTGAGTCATTTATTTCATTTGAGTGCTTCATTTGCTTTCAATTTCCATTAGTACTGTTCAAAATGGAATCTCAAGCTCAGGAAACCATAACTAAATCATTAGAGAGTCTTCAACAAAATGAAAATTAAAAATCTTTAGTTCAGGATGGTCGATTGGTAGTATTTGAGAATAAGAAACTAGAACTAGCTCAAAAGAGTAATATTACTCTGTCTATGAAAACGGCTTGTATGTAATTATCCATGCTTTGAAGAAGTGGCATCATTACTTATATGGTGCCAAGGTTACGATAGTGTCTTCTCAAGAGAGCATTAAGCGGCTCTCTAATCAAAAAGACATAAAAGGACATGAGGCTCGATGGGTAGAGACTCTTCAAGAATTTGATAATGAGCTTAGGTATATCGAATAGGAAGGGAAAGTTTAATGCTGTGGCTGATTCACTTAGCTGCATGCCTATGGTTTCTATAAGAACTAGATCCTTTTGAATTGCAAGATACTAGACTGAGTTTTACTCACAAGTGATTTGCTTGAGTCCATTAGAGAGAAGTGCAGGAATAATCCTACCTATTCCGAGATTTGGGAAGCTGTCGAGAAAGAGGATCGAGGACCGAGGTACACAAGTTTCCAATGAGGATGGAGTATCGAGGGATTCTCAAGAAGGATTCAAGTGGAAGAATTACAATTTCCATGACGGATATCTATTTTATAAAGGAAATGTGTGTGTCCCTAGCATAATTCTTGGAAGATATGCTTTTAGCATATGTAAACGAAAGGAAGACTAATTGGAAAGAGAACTTTGTAGCATGAGAAAGTCCAAGTTGCAAAGGACTTCTTAGAAGAGATGAATGATATCCTTAGGCTTGCTAAGGATAGCATTAGGAGAGCTCAAGACAAGGCCAGAGCCTACAATTATCCTCGGAGGAGAGAAATCAATTTGAAGTAGGAGAGCAAGTCTATCTTAAAGTGTTCTCTCTAGGACTAAAACTATGCAGACATGACCTTATCCAAAATTGTCTCTTAGGTATTGTAGACCATTTCCAATACTAAAGAGGATAGGCAAGGTGGCTTATCAACTCTAACTTCTAGAGTATCCAAATCCATCCAATATTTCATGCATAGTAAAAAAAAAGTCACGATTTTTTCATGAAATAAAAACCTTTTAAATCTCAAAACGATTTATTTGCGATTTTTTTTTGGGGGCTCTATTTTGAGATATTATCATATATTTTATCCATATTCATGCATTATCCATATTAGAATGTTTTATATGTGCATATACAAAAATTTCAAAAAAAATATCACAAAATTGCAAAAAAATAAAAATCGCAATATTTATTTTTAATCTCAGCGATTAAAATGATTAAATCGTTTGAAACGCGATTTTTATCGCGATTTAGATCTCTGTTTTTGTACTATGATTTCGTGTAAGCTTGCTTAAAAAAAAGGCTTGATGAATCTGATAACCTGTGGGCCAATTGATATGCCTTCAGGCACTCCTATGTATACAGCCTGTGGGCTTGTCCCTTGCATATAAACCCATTTGTCTCGTCAAGCCTTAAGGCCATCCCTACCCCAATTCTTCCCTAATGGGCCTTCACGCTCTGTAATCATGGTCATGCCAAGCATTTAACCCCTGCTTTCTGGATACGAGAGCTCCCATGGGTACTAAGCCCACCTTCACCTCTACTTTCAAATTAATTAAAGTGAATCCTGAGAGATAGGCCGCAGGCAAAACTTCCTTTTAAAAAAATAATGGTAAATTGGAAACACAAAAAATCCAGACCCAAGCTTCATTGGAATTAGAAACTAGATCTACGCACCCATTGTACTTTCATCAACAGTAGACCCCTATTCCATGGCTCAAGCCTAAAACACATGATTTGAATGATTCTATGCTGCTTCATGTATAGAATAGACAGTAACAAAAATTCCCAAATAGATATCCCTCATCCATATCTCATGGACAAAAAATATTGTGTACATGAATACACCATCATCTGTTAAGAACAGGTCAGAAATTCCTTTCCAAAGGAGATTCCATGCTAAGAAACTGGTAAAAAATGTCAAATCTTTCACATAATCAGTTTAAATGTGCACATATCAGATAAAGTACACAGCCTATGTACTTTATCTGGTATGTTGTTTCAAATAAAGATGGGGAAGGTATGAGGTCATTCATGATCTCCTCAGATGAATTATCCTATCAAAAATAATTCAAGCCATGTTTCGTGACAGATTTTTGTACATATGCATGTACAAGTTGTGTCTATGAGATATGGATTCGTGTAGTATATTGTACTGAAGACACATAATATATATCATTAAACTGAGAAATAGTCAAAAAACTAGAGATGGAAAAGATTTAACAGTTTTAACCATTTTCCTAGCATAGAATTCCCTTTCTAAAGGACTTTCGCCCATGTTCCTAACAGATTTCAGTCACATGTAGATACAGTCCTTTGTATCCATAAAGATATACAACCTAATGGTAACTTGAAGTAGAATTCAATTGTCGAATTACATTAGTCCTCGTATATCATTCACTTCCGAAACAAAAGTTTGAAGATCAACTTTACCTGGAAATGCAAACTGTTGACACATCTTCCCACCTGTTTGAAGAGAGGGACCATACATCGTTGGAATTCTGCAGGCTGTGTTGCTTCTAGAACTTCCTCTAGCTCACTTAGAAATAACACCTCTTTATGACTGTTTGTGAGTGGCCAATATTTCAAAAGGCCTCGAATGATGATGTCTGCAAGCTTCAAGTCCTTTTCCACAAACTGGACCACACAATGGGACAGCTGTCGATGATAAACACTGACACATTTAGCCTTGTGAAGTGGCATCAAAGCACGGACAAGAAACAGCTTATGCTCCTCTTTAAGAGGAAGGGCAAAGCCATTGATTATGCTACCCATAATTTCTAGAAGCTCTGCAATTCCATTATGTCTTTCTGTTTCGAAAATAAAACGGTAGAAGATGTTGTTTATTGCTTTCCGAATGAAAGGACGATGTACCATAAACTTCCCGTAAATCCGATGGAGTATCATTTTCAAGTACTCCCTCTCCCTAGAATCCTCGGAATCAAACAGATCTAGCAGTTTAAGCACAAATGAATGATCAATGTATCGTTTCGCTATTTTTGCATCCATCTCTGGTGACATTACAAATCGAAGAAAAAAGTCATAAACATGCTGCAGGTGTGACCATGCTGGCTCCATGCAAGGTTCTTCTTCCTCTGCATCAAATGTTTCAATGCAGAGATTGTCATGTACAGATGGTGACAATGCACGGAAAAGATTGGCTGAAACCATCTTTGTAACTTCCTCTATGATGAGTTCTGAATACTGGATATTAGCAGTGCCAATAAAATCCACAAGTTCTATTAGAGTCTGCCTTTTGATTTCCTTCTCCTTGATATGTTTGGTTGCATCACTGAAATCAAAGATTGTGGAGCAGAGATTTAGTTTGGTAATGAAGAGGTTTGGCCTCTCAGAACTTGGTACATCCCTGAACAAGGGTAACGGCTCAGAAATAGTATT
Source organism: Ceratopteris richardii (assembly GCA_020310875.1). Classification (NCBI taxonomy): domain Eukaryota; kingdom Viridiplantae; phylum Streptophyta; class Polypodiopsida; order Polypodiales; family Pteridaceae; genus Ceratopteris; species Ceratopteris richardii. The sequence goes on from CM035406.1 coordinate 137,463,915, forward strand.
GAAAACTCCTACACCAATAGGGACCGGAGCTGTCTTGACCGTCCCATTTGAAATCCGGGCAGTTACAGCAAGAGGCCGTAATGGCAATGCTGATTGGTGAGCCATGAGGTACTCTTTGGTGAGGTACTCTTTGCTATTACCATTATCATTGGCACTGGCACTGTTGGTATTGACGGTGTGAGCATAAGAAACATTCCCATTTTCGCCGCCATCCCTTTTTGAGGACTTGCTTCGAGGAAGTCTATTTAAGATGTTTTTGATCATGCCTATACTTCCTTATGTACAAAAGGATGTCCTGGTTTCAACTGGAGCTGCAACAAGAAATGTCGACTCGATGCCTTTCTTCTATTACCTGTAAAGGAGAGAACCAGGTTGATGCCATTCAAATTCAGGTAACTGATGCCGTTCAGATTCAAGTAGTTGTAGCCTTCAAGATTTTAACACATATAAGATGCAAGCACCTATTACTTACAAGCAGAATGAACTGCTCCTCTGGGAGGGATGAGAGGGGGCAAAGAACGAATGGAAGAGAACTATGTGCACATTGATGTACGTTAAAGTCGTCCTCTGCAAGATTTTCAGAATGAATAGCTAAAGCACTCATATAAAAGAAGGTGACCGCATCCTTCTTGGCGAAAAGAGGGGAACTTGTCTTTCGCTTTTAGGAAAACGGAAATAGATGAATAAAATTCTTCGAACGACATACACATTAAATAAGATATCGTCATGGACTTCACTATGAAATCATGGATAAGACCCCCAGACAAATCATAAAAGCAGGCAGGCATTAAAAATATGGAAACAATGTGTGACGAGTTCCTTACGTAAGAAATGTATTACCATTTTCTTCTGAAGCAGTTATGTCTGATCGGCTTAGGACTTCAAAAGCATTTCTTATCCAGCCGTGTAAATTATTTAATGGCATTCTAAAAGCACCCCATTGGCGCATTCAAGGAAGAGTTGCCTTTCCCAAAAAGCTGTCCCAGTAGCAACTCAGAGAGAAAAAAAACTGTGAAGGTATGGAAACCCACAATTTGAGGTCAACGATGAGCTCCAGCATATTATGATGATCACTGCAAAATATGTACGGGAAAAACTTACGTCAGATCTGACAATTGCAGCATCGTAAAGTCTTGTAGAGAAGCCCCAGCACGCTTACAGGTTGTTTGGGAAGCTCTGAAACACAGCATAATAAATTTCGACAATCACTACCCATCAATCTCATAGGATGTTCAAGATCCACCATTGCATTATGGATTTGCACACTGAAAAAGCACCACATACGTGAGAGTCCAGGATCCACTACAGCAGGAGACAAAAGACTAATGTTAAGCACAAGGGTAGTTTTATATGCTCATACAAAGCGGGTCACTCGGACAAACCATCGACATTGCACACAAGCATAGCGCGATCTAGTGCATTTCGTTTAACGCGAAAGATCATCACCCAGAAAAAGTGATGCTACTGTCTGATTCTCTGCATTTATCATAATAGACGCCGTGACAAAGCAGTCACCAAAATTTGGAGAACTCGCATTACCATCACCGTCACAAATAGGCGATCTGAAGAGATGCGGCTATTTTCCTAAAGTCTCCGAGAGGAATGCCCTACAATGGGCTTGATCCGTCGGCCTCTTCAAGCTGCGAGAGGCTGCAAAAAAGCGAATCCTGATAAAAGTTGCGAGGATGCAGAATCACTCTGGATGACTCCTACCTCCGGTTTCTGAGGGTTGTACTAGAAGACCGATGAACTAAGGCACTTGATCCGTAGCGGTAATGTGAAGACGAATCATAGTAATGATGTGAGTAGAAGCCTGCATCTGTACGAAGCTACAGTGAGTGTGCGTGTGTGTGTGGATGCGCGCTTGTGCGTGCACTCCTGCGCAGTGCGCACCCCCCTCCTTTCACCTTTCAGTATTCTCCCTCCTGGCGATTCTGAGGTATACTCTGAAGACCAGGTTTGTGCTCTGGGATCTGGAGAAACCCAAGTGGGTGTCTATTCCTTCAAGTTTAAATGTCATCCTTGCTGGAGAGCATGCCTGCTGTTATCCATCTTCCATTGTTTTGTTTTTGAGAAAGTGTTACGCTTTAGGCTGCCACCTTCACTCACGACCAACGCACACCAAGACACTTGGCTTTAGTTATAGGTGTGCCCTTCGACAATTGACCAAATGTTTGTCTATCTATGCACGTGGGAGCTTTTTGGCTTGCCTGGTATAGGTATCCCTCAAATGGGGCTTGAGCAACACCACTTGAAGTGTTATCGCACATTAGGCTAGGTAGTTGGGCCTTCCATTTTTTGAGGTGGGGATGAGGGTTTAACCTCTCCCTAGAGCAGGACAACTTGTGGGCTTAAGTCAACGTATCCAGTTGAAACCACTGTAAACCCTTCTCTTGTGGGATAAGGGGGATTCCCCTAGTACTATGCCCAAACCTTCACCCAATACAATTGTAATTTCTAAGTTAAAGATCGGGGGAATAGACTTAGGTTGAACCACCACTTGAAGCCAAAAGTTATTTTTCCTTATGATTCCATAGTTTTTGAGAGAGAGATTCACTTTTTAGATACTTAGCCAAGAGGGAAATTTCTATCATCATTTGGATAGATTTTCATGTCGTATAAGCTTTGCCAAAAGGCAAACTTCCATCCATCATGTTTGATATCATAGAAACTTTGCCAACAAACAAATTTTGATCCAATTTTTGGAGTCGTTAAAGCTCATGTGTGACTATTTTGTAGAGGATTTGAACTCTAGTTCTTGCATGTATGATGAGTGTTTAGTAAAGTGTCTAAACTCTAGTTCTCTAGCATAAACAAGGTAGTAGATGTTGTAGGATAAACCATGAAGCTTTATACAAAAGAGAAAAATCTTAATTATATTGAAATAACATAGGTGTTACATTAATTTATACGAGGTGAGGAAGAAGTATCATATCAATGATACCTTTGTTCCCCGCTTAAAGGGTTTTCATCCCCAAAAATAGTAGGATTTGAGGAACTTGTTGCTCATCTTTTATTAGCACTTACCAACTTCCTAAGTTCAAAACTGAGTTGGATTTTTGTTTATGCTCACTCCTCTTTCCTTCTGGTTGAACAAGTCATGTAATTTCCCTAAATCCAAGCTTCCATTATCCTTAAATGTGGCATACAATAGCACCAAATCCACTTTAGTGATAGTGTAAACCTAGACATCCCATATCATCTGGTTTACACCCTCACCTTACTGAAGACAACTTTAGCTCTTACTCTGGTATTGCCCATTAGGAAAACTTTTTTTCCCCTTATTCCAATCAAGTAGCATATGTTATGTTTATGGTATTGCCCATTAGGGGAAAAAAATTCCTCTTATTCCAATCAAGTAGCATATGTTATCTTTACAAACTTGTAAACATCAAAGTACACAACTAGAAGTGATCAGACCTCCAAGATCTTCAAAAGATCAACCAAATGTTGACAAACAAAGATCAAGCTTTCATGCAAACTTTCAAGAAAACATAAATTATTGACTATAGCAAAATAATCATCTGCAAATCTTTGAGTACAATTATCTAAAACCAATGATATATTATGAAAGTAGACTTTGACTAGCATACTTTAGAAATAAAAATCATCAAAAAGGTTGGATTATAGCACATAAACTAGTAGTTTGAAATCAAGGTATCAAAACCTTGCCAAGGCCTACTACAACAAGATATGAATAACTTCTCGACTTGAAGATTGAAGTACAAAAGAAGGAAGACTCCAAAAGTAATGAGAAATATTGATATAAAATGAAAGTAAGAGAGACAAGGAAACTCTTCCAAGTGAAAATAATAAAAAAAGACCTCATAACAATTAAGACATGAAAGTTTCAAGAGAGGTATGTCTTTGATGAGACACCGGATATACACAAGAAACTAGGTCTAAAAAAATGCCTATTTGCATGTAGTTTTCTGATGCATTTTGTAGAAAAATGATATATATATATATATATATATATTACAAGTTGTAAGCTTTGCAATGCAAGAAGAATCACTCAATTTGGCCACTTACACTAAGAGAAATGCTCTTTTCATTTAGAGATTATCAACATGAGCACCTTGCTTTTCTAAAAGTAGACACCTCTCTTTCCTTCCTAGTTTTCTTCTAAATTTAATTATGTGATCACCTTCATGTGTTATTTTTAGTAAATAACAAGATGCACAAGCTTAAAAACAGATTTAGAGCTTGTTTTATGTAACATTGCCCCCCACAAGCTCTAAATCCAAAGCTTTGATTCCAAGTAGAACTCTGATTTGCTAGCTTCTGAGCATCCACTGCTTTTGTGAGTATCAATTGATCTTTAGTTCCAACCTATTGAGTATCAATATCTTCATTCATCACCTTCTCTTGGATATAATGATAGTGTACTTCAATGTGTTTGGTTCTTGCATGGTACACTAGATTAAACGCAAGTTATAATGAACTTACATTATCTCCAAAGAGTAATGGACGTGATGTAGATAGCTTCATGTCTTCATAAAGCTTCAAATACCACATAATCTCACATGTTGCATTTGTAAGAACCCTATATTCAGCTTCTATGCTTGAAAGTGCTACTATAGGCTATTTTTTAGAACCCCATGACACCAAATTATTACCTGCAAATATCAAATATCCACTTGAACTCCTATCATCCTTATTCCCAGCCCAATTTGCATCATTGTATGCTTTCGAATCCATAACTTCATGATATTTATAACCCAAACCTTCATTTAATATACCCTTCAAATATCTCAATACCCTTTTAGTTGCTTGCATATGTACATCTATGGTTTTTGTAACATAATCCTAGTAGGAGATGGTTGAATTACACCCTAAGAGAGAGGATTAGGAAGTAATCCTCAACCATGGCTTTTGGGGCAAGTGGTTAGCCCATCACCATTCCTAACCGGGAGGTTGTGAGTTCGATTCCTTGCATTGGTATCAGAGCCTAGGAAGTAGGCTTGGGCAAGGCGGCGCGGCACGGCGTGGCGCAGGGTACACGGTGCCAGGGTACACAGTGCCAGGGTACATCTTGCCAGTCCCATAGTTGGTCAGGGTACATCCTGCCAAGGTACATCCTGCCAGTCCCATAGCTAGTCAGGGTACATTCCCTAAGGAGTTCAAGGGGGGAAGAATGTAACATAATCCTAGTAGGAGATGGTTGAACTACACCCTAAGAGAGAGGATTAGGAAGTAATCCTCAACCATGGCTTTTGGGGCAAGTGGTTAGCCCATCACATTCCTAACCGAGAGGTTGTGAGTTCGATTCCTTGCAGTTTTGTTCATAAACTGAGACAACGTACTTACACTAATTGTAATACCCGGCCTTGTTAAAGTTGCAAATATAAGAGAACCAATCAAAGACATGTAGACAAGTGGATCTTCTAAAGGTTCACCATTTCAATATTGTACTTCACATTGGGTTCCATTGGATTATTGATACTCGTGCAATGCTCCATGCCATATTTCTTCAACAAATCTGAAATATACTTCCTTTGTAGAAGATATACACCGTGTTTTTTCTTCATAATTTTGATTTCAAGAATGTAGGCCAAATCTCCTAAATATGAAATTTAAATTCAGATCCAAGATCTGCTTTGATCCTGGCTATTTCACCTTCATCATTTCCTGTTAGTATCAAGTCATCCACATTAATATAGATATAAACAATCGACAATCCTTCAACTTTAACACACAAAGAAGTATCTCCATTCCAATGCATGTACCCTGCTTTTCAAGATTCTTTACTAATCTAAAATTCCTAGCCCTTGGATCCTAGTTAAGACCATATAATGTTTTCAAGAGTTTATAGACATGTGTAGGCTTATTGGAATCTTCATAACCTACTAGTTTCTCCATGTACACATCTTCTTTCAAATCCTCATTGAGAAATGCATTTTTGATATCTAATTGATAAAGATTCCATACCTTGGTTGCGGCAACACTTATTGATGTCCTTATTGTTGATATCTTGGCAACAAGAGAAAATATGTCCTCATAATCAATGCCATAACTTTGTGCATAACCTTTACAAACAAGCCTTGCTTTATATCTACTTACCGAACCATCACTTTTTCTCTTGATCCCGTACACCCATTTGTTACCGGTTACCTTCATGTTAGGTTGCCTTGCAACTAAATTCCATGTATTGTTCTCATACAAAGCTTCCATTTTTTCATCCATTGGCATAACCCATTTCTTTACCTTTGACACTTCTTTATAAGTTGTTGGTGTAAGAAAATAACAGCACAGCGGAATAGGCCAGTAGACAGAGTTGAGAGAAAAAATGCAGACAAAGATAGATGAAGACTAAGAGATAGAGAACTCAGATTCTCATATTACCAAGCATATGGCAATTACAATGATGGTGTTGTCCACTCATGCGCTCCCAATGTGGAGCTAAGATGGTGATCTAGACAGACTCTAGATGAAGGGCCTATTAGTGCACAATGCTATATAAAGCTCAACCTAGGCCATACTTATATAGTTTTTACAAGGGAAGTCGGTATAAATAAATGTAGCCGACAGATACAAAATGGTCGACAAAATATACAATCCGACAATCTTCATGACTAGACGTCCTATCGTCTCAGCCCTACAGGCTGAGGGGATAGGCCCCTCGGACCCCCAGATGTGGGTAGGCCCCCCTCTACACTCCCACCATTAAGGTTCTATGGGGAAATTGTATGTCACCATAGGGCCTTTATTTTTGTCTTGAATGGCAACCCAATGGCCGAGAAGTTTATGCCCTACCTAACCTAATGGCTAGGCTAACAAAGATCATATATAACCATCAATGGTCACATATAGACCTCATCTAACTTAGAAATTAGGGTTCCACAAATGTCTGGGCACAATGGCTTCTCCTCAGAATGGGAGCCTTACAACTTAGAGCACCATGGATCATTTGTGGTCACTTGAGGGTGAAATATTGAGCATATCTAACACCTCCCCCTCAATGTCCACCATGCAGTGAACTACCTCCTTGGTCCAGCCCCAAGCTTTGGAAAGTGTAGATGAAGTTGCTCCCTCCCAAGAGCCTTGGTGAAGATGGCTGCTCCATTTTCTTTAGTTGGACAATAGCTTATCCCCACGAACCCATCCTCAACCAACTTGTGCACATAGTGATATTGAATTTCTATGTACTTGGTATGTGCATGGAAAACAAGATTCTTGGCGATGTCGATGCAACTTTGGTTCTCACACTTCAACTATGTAGCCTCTTGTCCTTGTATTCCTATGTGCCATAGGATCCTCCTCAACCATACTGCTTCACATGCTACAACACATGCAACTTTGTACTCAGCTTCAATAGAAGATAATGCTACATTCAATTGCTTCTTATCGATCCAAGAGAAAATCCTTGATCCTAAAGAAAAGCAATATCTAGAAACTAAATTTTTGGTATCAATATCTCCTGCCCAATCTGAGTCACAATATCCAACTAGAGATGATCCTTCTTCATAAAGAGTACCATAATCAATGGTTCCTTTCACATACCTGAGTATCTGCATGTGTGCCTTGCAATGAGTTTGACAAGTCTTATTAGAGAACCTGCTTACTACTCTAACAACATAAAAGGTGTTTGGTCTGCTATAGCACAAGTAGATGCGATTCCAACTATTTTCCTATATCTTCCAATATCCATTGGACTCACCATGATTTTCTTAGCCTCTCCTAAAGCAGATAAGCCTTCTTATCTTTGTTTTACCCTAAGAAGATACATTTGATGCTTTTTGGCTTAAGCTTGTTTCTCTCCCTATCTAGGACATGTACATAACATTCACTTCCAAATACTTTGAAATGGGAAACAGAAGGCTTTTTTACAGTGTACGCTTCTTGTGGAGTCTTTCCATCAAGTGCCTTGGTGTAGCTTCGATTCAATGTGTAGACAACAATGTTGATAGTCTTTGCCCAAAATTGATTAGGCAAACACTTTCCCTTCAACATTTTCATTCGAGAGAAGCTCGTATCTCAAGAAATTACTTTGGAATAGTGTACCTCTCAAGAGAACCTTGTGCAATGTTCACGAAGGCTCTACCTCTAGTTTCACTCCAATGCTTGGTGGACGTCTACAACATTCAACTTCTCCAAAATGGACCTACAGAGGGGGTGTTGATAACACGATTGCTCCTATATCATTTCCATTTGTATCTGCATGAGTGCACTCCATTTTATATTCAGGAGGCACTCCATTTCCAACTTATTTCCATTTTATATTGCATTTGTTTTGTATTTGGCTACCATGCCATTTGCTTCTACTAGTGTATTCATTCTCCTTCAAGGGGATTATTGTTGGAGCAAGTCTATGACAAGCCAAAGTATTGGCTTGAGTCCCACAAAGTCATAGAAGAAGCCTTAAAATGAAGACTATGTAAAGTTCACTTGTGAACTACCTCTTGTAACTTTTGAAGATTTTACTTAATGTAAAAGTGAAAGAATCTTAAGTGGTTGAGTCCACTTGATCAAAAAGGGAAAGAGGAGGCACGAATTCATGATTTGTGGTAGGTAGAGAATCAAATCAATCACTAATTGATTGGAGAGTGATTGAGGGAAGTTAGCCTCCCAAGCTCAACTATAAATAGATGGCAGTTTTAGTCGTGGTTAGAGAGACCTATGTGAAGACCTCCAAGAGCTGAGCTTTATGTCATATCAAGGTGTGATTCCAAGGCACACATATGTATCAGTAAGTCCATTGTATTGTACAAGCAATATACTTTCATTTTCATGATCATTTGAGTTCACATTTCCATGTTCTTGTGAAGTGTACTACTCACTGCCATATCTCTCAGTTTTCTTAGTCAGATTGCAGAGATGGTTTCTCTGAGCTTGGTGCATCATTTTAAGTGATTTAAGCATCATTTTAAGTGATTTAACTTGGTGTAAAGTTAGCTCTATAAGTCTACTATATGCTCACTAATTTTCATTTCATTTGGGTGCTTCAACCTTCAGTTATGTTCAGTTGAAGTCAACAGTGTCTGTTCATTTTCACTTCTCTGTCAGGTACCCGACTTTTTTTACTCATCTTGTCAGAGCTGTTTCTCAGTGTGTACTTACCCAAATTCAATGATTTAAAGCTTGTTGGATTCAGCATATTTTCTAGTATAACCATACAAATTTTCATAATCATGGACCTCTTAAATCTGGAGTTATGTTTATTTTTCTGCTCACTAGTCTCATTACTATAGCAGCTCGTGAAAATCGGGATGATGTCATGACTTTTTAAACATCTTTCTCAGTGTGCGGTTCATTATTTTTTATGAGATTACTCTTGAAAGTTAGCTCTTTAAGTTAACTAGACTTCCCCAAGAGGAATTAAGCTAATTGCTGTCGTGCTCAGAGAATAATGCAAAACACTGGACAGGTGTATGAACCAAAATAGCAAGTTCTTCACCTTTGAGCTAACTCCAACTTATCTATTTTGATCTATCTTTTTGAGAGTGATCTTCCAAGGTACATAGGGTGTCTAATACATCCATTGGCAAGCTAAAAGGGCCCACCATATACTTCTAGAGTTCATTTGGCTGGTGTAGATCAAGGAGTTTGCAACACCTCTTCATCTTCAAGCACATACCTATCCATCTCTTCACAATTATCCCACATTTGATGTACTTTGGAGGGCCCCTCCCAAATCTATATAAGGAGGGCATCTCCACCCATTTTTACTAGGTTAGAATCTTGAGGACCCTACTCCATGCTCTTGGTAAGCTCACTCTAATCTATGTGGGTTTTCCCATTTCATGGTCTACTGACTTTTGATTCTCACTCTCTTTCATTTTGTGAGTACACTCTCATTTTCATTTTTCTTCCGCACGTGTACTCTCTACAATAATGATTGAGATATGAAAGTTTGAAGAGAGCTATGTCTCTGATGAGACATTGGATACACACAAGAAAATAGAGCTATAAAAAAGCCTACTTGCATGGAGTTTTCTAATTGAATTTTGTAGAATAATTGTTCTACATATATAGTACAAGTTGTAAGCTTTGCAATGAATGCAACAAGAATCACTCAATTTGGCCACCTACACTAAGACAACCACTCTTTTTATTGAGAGGTTGTCTACAGGAGTGCCTTGCTTTTCTAAAAATAGAAACCTCTCCTTTTGATCCTATTTTTATTTACTTTTCTTCTATATTTATATATATGAGTACCTCCACATGTTATTTTTAGTAATTTACAAGATGCACAGCCTAAAAACAACTTTAGAGCTTGTTTTTATGTAAGAACATAGAATGCTTTTTATAGACTTGTAAGATTTATACTTACCAAGTCTTGTCTATACTTGAAAATAATTTTTGTTTTTTTAATCTTCATTGAAATATTTCTTTGTTAGATGCAATCCAAAGAACTTTTCTATGTCATTTGATAACAAATCTAGTATTTCCACACTAGATATTATGTATTTGAGATATCTATGCATTTATCTCGAAGAAAATGTTCAAGCCAAATGGTTGCATCCTTAATAATGTTAGAGAATTGTTGTTTGCTCATAGAGCATATATTGGAGTAGTGGTACTTAGATTATCTTTGAACCCTTTTCCTCTTCTCTAGTTATGCTTTTTTACATTAAAAGGTTTCAATTCTTTACCTTTGAAGAACCTCTATTTAAAGCTATGAATGGTTCATATTTCTCACAAAAATAGAGATTCATAATGGAGAAAGAAGAACGTAAAGACTTAAAAATGATAACATCTTTCATGATTCTTTTAGCTAACCAGTCTCTATGTGTAGGGTTTTCAAAAACACTATCTAGTTTTTCTTATGGATCTCTTCAATCGAGCTTCTTATAATTAGCAACTCATGGTTTAGTAAGAAGAGAAATGTTGTTTAAATTAAGACTTAAGTCATTGGCCTTGTTGATTAGACATGCCATGGGCTCTAAGCTTAATATTAGAGTAGCTAGATCCAATCTTATATTTCATGTTAGATAACTTAAGAAGAGCCTATTTTTGTTCAATCTATTCCACATGAGCCTACAAGCATACTACACACTGGAGAGAAATGGATGAAAAGTCCCTTATATGAAGGGTGTCTAGTAAAGTTGAATGATAATCTAGAAGATAGTGCTATATGTAGCCAGTTAGCACCCTTCAAAGATGGTTTCCCACCTTTACGTTGCCTTCCCAAGAGTCTTCTTAAGGGGAAGGATACAAGGAAACAACATGGAGATACGAGTATGCACATTGGATACATGGCGTTTAGTGGAAGTACCTATCACATTATATCTCTCTTTCATCTAGACCTTTCAACACCATGTTTGAAGACAAAAATTTAATTAAGGGGAATGAAATGTTATATAGACACTTGAAGTCTCTAACGGAATGGGTGCGTGAGCCCAACATAAGAGATGACTATAGGTGGACTCTCACATGAATGCCATGTGGCATCTATGTGAGAGGCCACATGGTTCCTCTCATGGACACTAGAAAGAGAGAGCATACAAGAATTATTGAGTATGTGCTCAGATGGTAAGAAACCAATAGACTCCGTGCGCATCTTCATCAAACTGAGCACTTCAAAGATTGGCAAGGACTTGCAAGAACCTCAAAATTGTTGAGTTTGCTCTACTTTGATGTTTTGAGCACTTGGAAGCTGTTTTTGGTGCTATTTTGATTGGTTTTTGGTACCAAGATCTTCTTTGGGCCAATAGGACATTATAGATTTTCTTTTGGACTTGACAAGAACTCCAAATGAGAGACTTATGAGACGAAGGATCACTTCAAGATTGATTTGGATAGCTTGGACAACATCAAGGAAGTGCTCTTGTGATATTTCTCTCTTTTCTTATATGAAGTTTACCTCCATTTTCATTTATCTCTCTAGTTTATACACTTGGGGGGACATAAATATGGAAACTAAGGGTCAAGGGAAACTGCAACATACTTCCCACCTAAAGACCAAAATCTAGAGGGATATGACCAAAACATGGGAGAGGTGGAGCAAGAAGAAGAGGATTCTTACACAGCTCTGTGATGATTTTGTGACTTACAAGCAATTCGATGAGCTCAAAGAACAAACCCTTAAGATAAATATGGTCATTGGTAGCATGAACTCTCCAATAGAGCAATCAAAGACTCAAATGGTCTCTTTAGAGACACAAGTTACCTCTTTGCTAGCTAGGAAGGAAAGAGAAATTCCTACTCTTGTTTTAAGTGTCTAACATAGTTAAAAGACATTTTTTCAAGTTTTATGAAGAAAAAAAATTAAGATTCAAAATTCATCAACACAAAAATAGATAAATTTAGAGCAACAAATTTTTGCCATAAAAACCCTAATTGCTTTTGGAGGTTCATTTTGACTTAGAAATTCTATGAGAGAAACTTCTTGTGTGCAAGATCTTGGTTTAGAGCTTGAGGGCATTGACCATGTATGGCACATGATAAATGCTCCTCCATATGAGAGTAAAGCAAGTTATTTTAGGTTTTGACATGTATGATGGCATTGTCGTACTAATTTTAGTTTATATCATTTCATCCATGATTTGAGATCAAAGTTCTATCAGTGCATGTATAGTGGCATTGTATTCATATTTCATTTTATGTGACTTGGATACAATTTCATTTGTTGATTGCACATAGTTATGTGAGATATTGATTGGATCTTTTGTTGGTACTTGCATTATCTTGTTTTCTTTGCAAGCACATGATCCAATTTGGAGTCTCAAGTGCACACTTGTTTGTTAAGTTGATTGGATATTATGTTAGCATATGATCACTAATTAGATTATTGGTTTGCCAATGTGATTCTTGGCATTTGTACATCGTGAATACCACATGGTTATTTGGTTATAAATTCCTTTTTTCATCAAAATTCCATTAGCCCTTATGCTAAACATGTGGTCTAGTAGGTAGTTTATGCATGCGTGATAGGTTTGGAAAATTGCTTCTCCATTCACTTGGATTTGGTTACATGTGATATATTATAGGTTGGAATACCTTGTGAGATTCATTCTTGAGTGGGAGGTGTATCACCATTGTATTGGTACATATTGCCATTAGTTTTGGGAATATGTACTTGTCATTATCTATGCTTAGATCAGTGATAGGTGGTGATGGGTTAGTCGTTCTTCATTTGCTATTGGTAATCTTATCTTGATCCCTCAATTCATAGAGGACACTCTTTCAAAAATTTCCTAGGATTTTGCACATCTTCTTATGGTCATTTTAGAGATTTGATGAGCAAGTTTATGCTCATGGTTTCATGTGGATGCTATGTGTGTTGATATATTTAGGTAGTGATGTGTGTGAACACACTAGGATCACCAGGGCACTTTTTTCCCTCTTTAGGAGGTTTTTTCCCCCCGGCTTGTATATACGCCTATTGCCCTAAGGGGATACTTATCTTTGTACATTCTTTTGGTAATACATTCAGTATTATGTGTTGTGCTCCAACCTTCTTCTTCTTCCTTGTGTTGTTCGCGTGCTTCCGTTCTAACTCCAACAATTGGTATCAGAGCAGCTCGCCCCTTCATCTAGGGCATTGTTGACACTCCTCTGGTTGCAGTCTCAGAATCGCACGAATTTTGGTGAGCATACTCAACATGTTTTCCAGATTAAAACATCTTCGCTTTGTGGTGCCAAAATTGCGATCTGAGCTCATTTTGGCCTCTGAATGCACTATCACAGGGCTTGTGCAAGCTATTTTGTCTTTTTGTGCCAAAGGTATATGACAGTTTCGGTTCGCCAGTATAAGCGTCTCAAAGTCTACTACAGGTCTAACAGAATTCGTCTAGGTAATTTTTTTCAACTTTTTGAGATACAATCAATTTTCTGCATCAAGGTATTTTAGTCACCGGCCATGGCTGAAAGTAGTGATTGTGCCACCTTTGCATCAGATTGCTATGCTATGGCTGCGTCTAGTCTCTGTGATGAGAATGAGCCTGTTTCTTTTGATGAAGCACAGAATTCAGAAAATTGGATGGCTACTATGCAATCTGAATATGATGCTATAATGAAGAATGGTACATGGTCGTTATGTGACTTGCCTCCTGGCAAGAAGGCCATTGGCACTAAGTGGGTATACAAGCTGAAGCGTAAACCTGATGGTACAGTTGACAGGTATAAGGCTAGGCTTGTTGCAAAGGGTTATGCACAGGAAAGAGGCATTGTTTTTGATGAGACCTTTGCACCTACATGCCGTATGACTACTGTTCGGAGTATTTTTGCACTTGCAGCCCATCATGGTTGGAATGTACATCAGTTGGACATTAAAACAACATTTCTGAATGGTGACTTGCATGAATAAGTGTATGTTTTTCAGCCCCGTGGCTTTGTGCAGAAATGGCATGAAAACCAGGTGTGCAGGTTAAAGAAGGCATTATATGGTTTAAAGCAAGCACCACGTGCTTGGTATGAGAAGATACATGCCTATCTGGTTGCACATGGTTTTGAGAACAGTCCAACTGAAAGCACCTTATATGTTAAGCATGCTAATGATGTGCTTCTGATCATTGTTGTCTATGTTGACGACATGCTGCTCATTGGTCCTATTGAGAAGCATATTGCTGATTTCAAGGCTGATTTGCATGCCTCATTTGAGACGTCAGATTTGGGGCATTTGCATCACTATTTGGGCATTTTAGTTTATGCAAGTTGATGGTGGAATGGCTTTGTGTCAAACGAAATATATTGACACATTATTGCAGCATTTTGGCCTTGAAGACTGTAAGCCTATTGCCACTCCTATGGAGACAGCTTTACGATTGAGTCTTCATGATGCTGGAGATGCATTTGATGTTGTTGTCTATCAGTAGGCTGTTGGATGCTTGATTTACTTATGCATTACTTGGCCAGATATTCAGTTTGCTGTCTCACAGATGAGCAGGTTTATGCATTGCCCAGGAGTCACGCATTGGAAGGCGGTTAAGCGCATCTTTCGCTACTTGAGTGGTACTCGGCTACTTGGGTTGTTTTATCCCAAGGGGGGATCACTACTGCCAGATTTGCATGCTTATTCTGACTTAGATTGGGTTGGTTGCTATGACACTCGTGTGTCCACTAATGGTTTTTGTTGGTGCAGGACAATCAACAATTGGTGATTATGTAAAGCCTAGAAGTGAAGAAATGAAGAAAAGATTGAAGTTCAACTTCATGGAGTAAAGAGAAGATTCAGATAGTAAAGTTCTTTAAAACATATGTACATTAGCTTTGTAAGTACTTCAATATACTTGAAGTAATTACAAATCAATACTCATATGTATATATAGATACGTGTAGATGGTCGTAATAGAAGAATGAGATGAAGCATAGATGAAAAGATGATGTGTATTGGATGTATCATCCATCAGATGTATGAAGAGTTGAATAGGAAGAATATTCAGAGAATTGCACGTCGATCTTTTCTCTAGTTCTCCTTCTGTGCTTGATTTTATCAGAAATCCTTTTGTACACATCTAAGTCCATAGTTAATCTATCTATGGTTAAAGTTTGAGAGTTCAATTGCAAACAGGCTGAGGGAATTTTGTGTAGGAACATCTATATGTGAGAAAGTGTTGAGTGTCTTCTGAAAAAGGCGCAGTTTCGATGGTCAAAGAAATGATCAGTTCTCAGTGCACAGTGTAAAGTTTTACACAAATGAGGAGTCAAAATCTAAGTTGGAAGGTAAGCCATCTGTGACTAAAAGAATTTGCTTAAACGGGTTTTAAATTGGGAGAACTATGTGTTAGAAGTTGCAGGTGTCAGAATCGATTCTACAGGAAGGCAGTTTCAGATATAGGTAGATTGTTTGAAGCATTTCTCATTAGCTACTGAAGCTTTTGAAGTGTTTTAACTTGGAGGAGGTGCACAAAATCTAGGCAACACATCCTACAAAGTTTCATAAAAAACTTTACACAAATGATTAATCAATGAGTGATTAATGTGCAGCAGACTTTTCTGTGAAATGACTTTCTTCACAGTTAGCTAATTTCTTGATAGTTTGGTGATTGTCTTCCAAAATTGGTTGGAGTTTAAAGTTATTCTTGATATAGAGGTGGTCTAACATCAAGGATAGCTTGTTCTTTTGGAGATTAACACTCTCCATCAGTGGTATCAGAGCAGGAAGTATCAAAATTGAGGAAAAGGAAGACCTCGACTGCTGCAGATATACAAATTTCACACCTTGAAGGTTCAAAAGGATAAAGTGTGGAAGAAAGACTGAAGGAAGACACATAAAGGCTATCAAAGGATAAGAAGGAGCAATATTCGAAGCTAAGGTACATTCATTCCTTATAAGGATTAAAGATTTGATAGTACAGGTGAAGAAAGGATGGGAGAGAGTCTCCAAATTGAGAAGTTGGATAGAGAGAACTATCCAACTTGGTCTATGAGAATGGAAGCTCATCTTATGAGCAAAGATCTGATGGGATACATCACAGGAGAGGAATAAAAGCTAGAGCTCAAAGATCCTAGTGTTCCAACTAGGGAGGAGCTTGCAAAGATAAAGATTTGGATGAAGAAGGATGCTCAAGCAAGGAGCATAATCTACATGGCAGTGAATGATTATTTGCTTCCTCATATCAGAGGACTTGAAAGTGCAAGTGACATTTGGAATGCTTTGGAAGAGCATTTCTAGAATACAACCAAATCAAGGAAAGCTTCATTATGGGTAGAGTTTACTACATTCAAGAAGAAGGCTTCACAATCAATATCTGATTATGTGACAAAGATGAAAGACATTGCTGATTCTTTAGGTGCAGTTGATGAAGATATTGAAGAAGATAAGTTGGTAAGACAAATTCTCACAGGGCTAAGAGGAGATGAGAAGTGGAAGCCTTTTATTTTGTCTACAGAACTTTCATTAGATCATTTCACTCCTGATTTGAATCAATTGTTAGGACATATGCTAACTTTTGAGAATGATATCAAAGGAGATGTTGATAAGAGTGCAGGTCATGCAATGTATTCTAAAGACAAGAAGAAAGCTAGCAAAGGAAAGCAACAATCAGTTGAAGATGAAGGTACTCCAAGTCAAGCAAACTTCCTAAGAGGAAGAGGAAGTGGAAGAAGTAGAGGAAGAGGCAAAAATAACAAAGATAATGTCAGAGCTTGTTGGATATGTGATAAGACCAATCATCTATGTCATGATTGTTGGCATAATAATCAAAGCAACGGTAATTTTAATCAAAACTTTAATCAAAGAGGAAGAGGTGGCAGATATCAGAGAGGAAACTTCAGAGGTAGAGGTGGTAGGAATTCTTTTGGAAGAGGTGGAGGAAGAAACTTCCAAAATCAATCCTATAATAACACCTACTACAATTATGCATCAGATCAGAAAGAAGATTCAACTCTTATTATGAATGCAACATGTGAAGCCTCACATGAAGACATGAGAGTATGTTATATTGACTCAGGATGTAGCAATCATCTGAGTGGAAATATTGCTTTGATGAATGATCTAGATCATAAGGCAATCAATCATACACTTCAAACAAGTGATAATACAAAGCAGAAAGTAAAGTCAATTGGTTCAGTTAAAGCCAAAGATGGAAGTACTCTCTTGAGTAAGGTTTTGTATGTTCCTAAAATTCCAAAGAACTTGATGAGTGTAGGACAAATTGTGGAAAAAGGATATGAGGTAAGGTTCATTGATGATGGAGTTTATGTTGAAGACCCTAGTCAAGGGTATAAACAAATTGTTACAGGGAAGAAGGAAGGGAGGCTCTTCACATTGAAGATACAAGGTAATGTTGGACATGCTATGTTCACATATGGAGAGCAAAAGGTGTCTGAATTGGATCTTTGGCATAAAATACTTGGACATTTTAATGAAAGAGGTATCAAAGAAATGGTTAACAATGGTCTAGTGCTTGGATTGCCTAATGTTGCAGGTCAACACATGACATGTAGATGTGAAGCATGTCAGTTAGGTAAGGCTCATAAGCAATCATATAATAAGCATGGTTTTATGTATTCAGAAAGACTTGAATTAGTACGTACAGATGTGTGGGGTCCTTCAAAGGACTTCAGTATAAATGGTTCAAGATCTTATGTCATATATGTTGATGATGCTACCAGGTGGATTACAATCTATGTGATCAAAGACAAGTCAGAAGTGTTTAATACATTTAAACACTATCATGCATATGCAAAAAGAATTACAGGTCAAAAATTGAAGAGGTTAAGGTCAGATGGAGGGGGAGAGTATTTCTCCAATGAGTTTAGTGATTATTTGTGGAATGCAGGTATAAAGAGAGAAGTTACTTGCAGGTACTCTCCTCAACAAAATGGGGTAGCGGAAATAAGAAAGAGAACTCTTGTTGAGTTTGCAAGATCCATGATGAAGGAGAAAAATTACCCTAATTATTTGTGGGCTGAGGCTGTAAACACAGCCACATATTTGGTCAATAGGTTACCATGTAAAGCCTTGCAGGGTATGACACCATATGAAGCTTGGTGGGGTAAGAGACCTACCTTGGATCATTGTAAAATATTTGGATGCTTGGCATATGCATATGTGCCATCACAATTGAGGCATAAATTGGAACCTAAAGCAGAGAAGTATGTATTCATTGGTTATGATGACAAGCAGATGGGTTATAGGTTGTGGAGTCCATCCACAAAGCAATTCCTTGTGTCTAAGGATGTTACATTTGATGAGCAAGGTACTTGGTATGCAGGTACACTAAATGTTCATGCAGATGTTGAAGAAGTTGTGAATCAAAAGAAAGGTAAATCAAAGGTTCAGATATTTGATGAAGAGGAGAATAATGAAGTACAGGTTGAAGTTGAAGAAGTGCCAAGGTTTGATCCAGAATATGATGAACCAGAAACTTCAAGAAATGGAGAACTCAGAAGGTCATCTAGGCACAAATGGCAACCTACAAGGTATAGCTATGATACGTCATTCTTGACTACTAAAGATTATGCTTACATGTTAAAAGCAGATGAAGATCCATCCACATATGATGAAGCCAAAGGGAAGAAGAATTGGGAAAAGGCTATGCAGGAGGAATATGATGCATTGATGGAAAATGAGACTTGGATTTGGTTCCTAAACCAAATAGCCAGAAGATCATTGGATGTAAATGGGTCTATAAAACAAAAAGGTTTGCAGATGGTAGTATATCTAGGTACAAAGCCAGACTTGTTGTAAAGGGATATGCATAGACATATGGTGTGGACTATGATGAAACTTATAGTCCTATTGCAAAGATGACAACCATAAGGACTCTCATAGCAATTGCTGCTTGCAAAGGTTGGAAATTATCTCAATTAGATGTGAAGAATGCATTTTTGAATGGTTTTATTTTAGATGAAGTTTACATGGAACAATCAGATGGTTTCAAAGATCAAGTGTATCCAGATCATGTGTGTAAGCTCAAGAGAGCTTTGTATGGGTTGAAGCAGGCCCCAAGGGCATGGAATTATAGGCTTGTAAAGTTCTTGAAGGAACTTGGATTTCAAGCTTCAAAGGTAGATAGTAGCTTGTTGGTCAAAGCAAGTGAGGATGGATTTATTTATGTTTGTATTTATGTTGATGACATAATACTTACAGGAACAGATGACAAAGGTATACACATGATTAAGAAGCAGATGGAGAAAGAATTCAAAATCAGTGATTTGGAAAATTTGTCATTCTTTTTGGGAATGGAGATTTCATATACTCAACATGGAGTATATGTAACTCAAGAAAGGTATCTGAAAATTTGCTAACCAAATTTAAAATGGAAGATTGCAGGATAGCACCAACTCCAATGGAAGTGAATCATAGATTGAGTAGATATGGAGGAGAAGAATTCAAAGATATGAAGCTTTATCAGAGTTTGGTGGGTAGCCTAATTTATGATACATTAACAAGGTCTGGCCTATCATATGCAGTTGAAGTTCTATCTCAATTCATGCATTGTCCTAGAAAGGAACATTGGATTGCAGGACAAAGGGTACTTAGGTACATCAAGGGCACACTTAAAGAAGGTCTGTATTATGGATTTACTTCAGATACAAGAGTCAAAATATATAGTGATGCAGATTGGGCAGGTAATTCTGATGATAGAAGATCAACACATGGATACTTGTGTTATGTGGGAGATAAGCTAATTTCATGGTGCTCCAAGAAGCAACATACAGTTGCTTTATCATCTACAGAAGCAGAATACAAAGGCATGGTAGAAGCTGCGAAGGAAGTAATATGGTTAAAGACTCTTATGAAGAGTTTTGATATTGTTCAGAGTACTCCTATCATTTGTGGAGACAATATGAGTTCTTTAGATTTGGCAACAAATCCTGTGTTCCATGCTAGAACTAAACATATTGAGATTGAGTATCATTTTCTGAGAGAGAAGGTTGTTGATAAAGAAATAGAAGTTATGCATACTCCTACAAAAGATCAACTTGCAGATACGATGACAAAAAGCTTGGATGGACCAAAGTTGCAGAGGTTTAAAGATATGGCAGAAATAAAGAAGATGCAGGTAATCACAATTGATGATTGAGGGGGAGCTGTTGGTGCAAGACAATAAAAAATTGGTGATTATATAAAGCCTAGAAGTGAAGAAATGAAGAAAAGATTGAAGTTCAACTTCATGGAGTAAAGAGAAGATTCAAATAGTAAAGTTCTTTAAAACATATGTACACTAGCTTTGTAAATACTTCAATATACTTGAAGTAATTACGAATCAATACTCATAATGTATGTATAGATACCTGTAGATGGTCATAATAGAAGAATGAGATGAAGCATATATGAAAAGATGATGTGAATTGGATGTATCATCCATCAGATGTATGAAGAGTTGAATAGGAAGAATATTCACAGAATTGCATGTCGAACTTTTCTCTAGTTCTCCTTCTCTGTTTGATTTTATCAGAAATCCTTTTGTACACATCTAAGTCCATAGTTAATCTATGTATGGTTAAAGTTTGAGAGTTCAATTGCAAACAGGCTGAGGGAATTTTGTGTAGGAACATCTATATGTGAGAAAGTGTTGAGTGTCTTCTGAAAAAGGCGCAGTTTCGATGGTCAAAGAAATGATCAGTTCTCAGTGCACAGTGTAAAGTTTTACACAAATGAGGAGTCAAAATCTAAGTTGGAAGGTAAGCCATCTATGGCTAAAAGAATTTGCTTAAACGGGTTTTAAATTGGGAGAACTATGTGTTAGAAGTTGCAGGTGTCAGAATCGATTCTACAGGAAGGCAGTTTCAGATATAGGTAGATTGTTTGAAGCATTTCTCATTAGCTACTGAAGCTTTTGAAGTGTTTTAACTTGGAGGAGGTGCGCAAAATCTAGGCAACACATCCTACAAAGTTTCATAAAAAACTTTACACAAATGATTAATCAATGAGTGATTAATGTGCAGCAGACTTTTCTGTGAAATGACTTTCTTCACAGTTAGCTAATTTCTTGATAGTTTGGTGATTGTCTTCCAAAATTGGTTGGAGTTTAAAGTTATTCTTGATATAGAGGTGGTCTAACATCAAGGATAGCTTGTTCTTTTGGAGATTAACACTCTCCATCAGTGGTATCAGAGCAGGAAGTATCAAAATTGAGGAAAAGGAAGACCTCGACTGCTGCAGATATACAAATTTCACACCTTGAAGGTTCAAAAGGATAAAGTGTGGAAGAAAGACTGAAGGAAGACACATAAAGGCTATCAAAGGATAAGAAGGAGCAATATTCGAAGCTAAGGTACATTCATTCCTTATAAGGATTAAAGATTTGATAGTACAGGTGAAGAAAGGATGGGAGAGAGTCTCCAAATTGAGAAGTTGGATAGAGAGAACTATCCAGCTTGGTCTATGAGAATGGAAGCTCATCTTATGAGCAAAGATCTGATGGGATACATCACAGGAGAGGAATAAAAGCTAGAGCTCAAAGATCCTAGTGTTCCAACTAGGGAGGAGCTTGCAAAGATAAAGATTTGGATGAAGAAGGATGCTCAAGCAAGGAGCATAATCTACATGGCAGTGAATGATTATTTGCTTCCTCATATCAGAGGACTTGAAAGTGCAAGTGACATTTGGAATGCTTTGGAAGAGCGTTTCTAGAATACAACCAAATCAAGGAAAGCTTCATTATGGGTAGAGTTTACTACATTCAAGAAGAAGGCTTTACAATCAATATCTGATTATGTGACAAAGATGAAAAACATTGCTGATTCTTTAGGTGCAGTTGATGAAGATATTGAAGAAGATAAGTTGGTAAGACAAATTCTCACAGGGCTAAGAGGAGATGAGAAGTGGAAGCCTTTTATTTTGTCTACAGAACTTTCATTAGATCATTTCACTCCTGATTTGAATCAATTGTTAGGACATATGCTAACTTTTGAGAATGATATCAAAGGAGATGTTGATAAGAGTGCAGGTCATGCAATGTATTCTAAAGACAAGAAGAAAGCTAGCAAAGGAAAGCAACAATCAGTTGAAGATGAAGGTACTCCAAGTCAAGCAAACTTCCTAAGAGGAAGAGGAAGTGGAAGAAGTAGAGGAAGAGGCAGAAATAACAAAGATAATGTCAGAGCTTGTTGGATATGTGATAAGACCAATCATCTATGTCATGATTGTTGGCATAATAATCAAAGCAACGGTAATTTTAATCAAAACTTTAATCAAAGAGGAAGAGGTGGCAGATATCAGAGAGGAAACTTCAGAGGTAGAGGTGGTAGGAATTCTTTTGGAAGAGGTGGAGGAAGAAACTTCCAAAATCAATCCTATAATAACACCTACTACAATTATGCATCAGATCAGAAAGAAGATTCAACTCTTATTATGAATGCAACATGTGAAGCCTCACATGAAGACATGAGAGTATGTTATATTGACTCAGGATGTAGCAATCATCTGAGTGGAAATATTGCTTTGATGAATGATCTAGATCATAAGGCAATCAATCATACACTTCAAACAAGTGATAATACAAAGCAGAAAGTAAAGTCAATTGGTTCAGTTAAAGCCAAAGATGGAAGTACTCTCTTGAGTAAGGTTCTGTATGTTCCTAAAATTCCAAAGAACTTGATGAGTGTAGGACAAATTGTGGAAAAAGGATATGAGGTAAGGTTCATTGATGATGGAGTTTATGTTGAAGACCCTAGTCAAGGGTATAAACAAATTGTTACAGGGAAGAAGGAAGGGAGGCTCTTCACATTGAAGATACAAGGTAATGTTGGACATGCTATGTTCACATATGGAGCGCAAAAGGTGTCTGAATTGGATCTTTGGCATAAAATACTTGGACATTTTAATGAAAGAGGTATCAAAGAAATGGTTAACAATGGTCTAGTGCTTGGATTGCCTAATGTTGCAGGTCAACACATGACATGCAGATGTGAAGCATGTCAGTTAGGTAAGGCTCATAAGCAATCATATAATAAGCATGCTTTTATGTATTCAGAAAGACTTGAATTAGTACGTACAGATGTGTGGGGTCCTTCAAAGGACTTCAGTATAAATGGTTCAAGATCTTATGTCATATATGTTGATGATGCTACCAGGTGGATTACAATCTATGTGATCAAAGACAAGTCAGAAGTGTTTAATACATTTAAACACTATCATGCATATGCAAAAAGAATTACAGGTCAAAAATTGAAGAGGTTAAGGTCAGATGGAGGGGGAGAGTATTTCTCTAATGAGTTTAGTGATTATTTGTGGAATGCAGGTATAAAGAGAGAAGTTACTTGCAGGTACTCTCCTCAACAAAATGGGGTAGCGGAAATAAGAAAGAGAACTCTTGTTGAGTTTGCAAGATCCATGATGAAGGAGAAAAATTACCCTAATTATTTGTGGGCTGAGGCTGTAAACACAGCCACATATTTGGTCAATAGGTTACCATGTAAAGCCTTGCAGGGTATGACACCATATGAAGCTTGGTGGGGTAAGAGACCTACCTTGGATCATTGTAAAATATTTGGATGCTTGGCATATGCATATGTGCCATCACAATTGAGGCATAAATTGGAACCTAAAGCAGAGAAGTATGTATTCATTGGTTATGATGACAAGCAGATGGGTTATAGGTTGTGGAGTCCATCCACAAAGCAATTCCTTGTGTCTAAGGATGTTACATTTGATGAGCAAGGTACTTGGTATGCAGGTACACTAAATGTTCATGCAGATGTTGAAGAAGTTGTGAATCAAAAGAAAGGTAAATCAAAGGTTCAGATATTTGATGAAGAGGAGAATAATGAAGTACAGGTTGAAGTTGAAGAAGTGCCAAGGTTTGATCCAGAATATGATGAACCAGAAACTTCAAGAAATGGAGAACTCAGAAGGTCATCTAGGCACAAATGGCAACCTACAAGGTATAGCTATGATACGTCATTCTTGACTACTAAAGATTATGCTTACATGTTAAAAGCAGATGAAGATCCATCCACATATGATGAAGCCAAAGGGAAGAAGAATTGGGAAAAGGCTATGCAGGAGGAATATGATGCATTGATGGAAAATGAGACTTGGGATTTGGTTCCTAAACCAAATAGCCAAAAGATCATTGGATGTAAATGGGTCTATAAAACAAAAAGGTTTGCAGATGGTAGTATATCTAGGTACAAAGCCAGACTTGTTGTAAAGGGATATGCATAGACATATGGTGTGGACTATGATGAAACTTATAGTCCTATTGCAAAGATGACAACCATAAGGACTCTCATAGCAATTGCTGCTTGCAAAGGTTGGAAATTATCTCAATTAGATGTGAAGAATGCATTTTTGAATGGTTTTATTTTAGATGAAGTTTACATGGAACAATCAGATGGTTTCAAAGATCAAGTGTATCCAGATCATGTG
>CM035406.1:137496123-137511123 GCA_020310875.1 Ceratopteris richardii
TGCTTCTTCAAATGTCTGCATGTATGTTGATGGTAGAAACATGAGCCGAGAAAAATATGCCATGATTGTTAACCGGCTTGGAATAGTAGATAAATCAAAAATTAAGGCCTCCGAGCCCTGCGTAATGCCGATGAAATTCAAAAAAGTATACTGTGCATGTTGGAACACTTTAATTACTGTCAGGAGCATGCTAAATATTTTATTCGTCATTTTTACTGCTAGATCTGGAACGGTAGCATATCTTGCAAGCCAAAATTCCATGGTTTTGACCATGTATTCCTCTGTCGGTAGGTAGTTGTGTGGTGGACTAGGTAATAGCGGGTAATTAAGCCATTGGTTATTAATACTACCTTGCCGCTGGCCTTCCCAAAATTGTGTCCATGCTCTTCGACGGGGTAGTGGGCAAAAGGATGGATTTACTTGAAGCTCATACGGTGATGCTTCCCACTGTACCCGTAGCGTAGGGTGCTTTTCCAAGAGCTTTCTTCTCCAAATGGGATTTGCTGTTTCGAACTCCACCTGAGTATATTTAAAGGTATCATGTCGAAATTGGAGATTTTGGTCAGGTTCCTTATTTGTAGCATGTTGTATATACTGCTTGGTTTGTTCCTTCAACAGCCCGTATGGTACATTGAATGGCCTGAGTATTTGTTCCAGTTGTTTGCTGTCGATTTTAGCCTCTTTCATTAGATTGATGACTTGATCTTCAAATTCAGCCATGAGCTGGGACACCAGTAGTGCCCTTTCTGTCCTGCTCAGCTCTGCAAGTTTGTGTGTGTTAGGTTCTAATGGAACCTCCTTTTCCTCCCTTATTGGTGAATTATACAAGGGGGTAGAGAGAGGGCATACCTCTTCCTCCACAGTAGCCGAGGTCCCTGGCGGAACTACTGGTGTCCCCTGTTGTGTTTGCTCCTTTAATTTCTCCTGAAGCTCTTTGATTAGATCATCTTTTTGCTTGTTTTCCTCTTCGGCCTTAGCAATCGTCGCTTGATGTTTCATTAATTCCTGGGCCACAATGTTCATTTGTTCTGTATCTTCCTTGCACTGTCGCAGGTAGTTATTTTCTGCTTTTTTCCATTTCATTCTGAGGGCTGCGGTGTCCTCCATATATCTCTTTTCCCAATCCGAGATGACTTCTTGCTCCTGTCTGAGCTGATCTTGTAATTTTGCGATCTGATCTTCCAAGTCTTTGACATTCCTTTGTGGCTCATCAGTTATTGCCAGTGGCTGATCACTAATGAGAGCTGTCATCAGCTCTTTATTTCTGTGTCGCATGTTGTCAGCTTCTTCCATACTGGCCTTGAGCTGAGACTCTAAGATTTTGCTGCGTGTTTGAAGTCGTGTCTTCTCAGTCTCACTCATCTCTAATTTCTTTGTTAGTTCCACGACTTGGTCCTTCAATTTTGTCTGCTCTGTTTCTAGCATACTGTTTTGTGTTTTAACTTCTTGAAGTTCCATTTCTTTGCTCAGAGCTTGTTCTCGCACTTTGGCTAGTTCTTCAGAAAGCTCTTTGCCTGTTTTTTCAAATTCCTTCTTTTCTTGCATGGCCTGTTCATAATCTTCATCAGCATCAAGCATTAATTGTTGTGTATCTAAAGCCGTTCGAATCATATCCTGTACAACAGGCTTGAGCTGAGCGATGTCTACATTAAGCCATGTCTTTGGTAT
Source organism: Ceratopteris richardii (assembly GCA_020310875.1). Taxonomy (NCBI): domain Eukaryota; kingdom Viridiplantae; phylum Streptophyta; class Polypodiopsida; order Polypodiales; family Pteridaceae; genus Ceratopteris; species Ceratopteris richardii. Next base: position 137,497,792 of record CM035406.1, read on the forward strand.
TTCTGGGGTCTCTCCTGTTTGCACATCTTTGCCTTTTGCCACCTGGAGTGTCTCGTTGTGTGGCTGTCTAACTTGTAGTTGTATCTTTTTTTCCTCATCATCGCCTTTTGCTTTCTTCTTCTTAGTAGCACTCCCCTGAAAAGTGATATCCAGTGGGGAAGGTTCTGCTACAACCCTGATAGGCGTGAATGGCTCTTCCGTTTCTACATCTTGATCTTCATTTTCCTTATCCACTATCTCCTCATTTATTTTTGTGCTGGTGGTCTTCTGCTTCATTTTCATATCTTGATCTATCGGGTTGGGGCCTTCTGGTTCTTCATCATAATTCACTTCATTGAGTTCGTTCCATTGCCCATCATCTTTTGATTCGCTTTGAATTTCCACATCCAACAATGATGTGTCCTTTTCCTCTTTGTCTTGAGTAGATGAGCTGGAGTTGTCTAACCCGATTTCGCGGTATCGGTGGACTTTAGTGAGTCTTCTTTTAGTTTTCGGCTCTTGTTGTGATTGCTGGTAGTGATGACCTTGCACTGGTAAGTTGACTTGTCCTTCAATATATTTGTGCGTTTCATCAAGTGCTTTAGTCAATTCGTCTTCCGTAATTGGCTTCTGTCCTGCAAGTGTCACTTTTGGAAGTACATGTACTCTTTTTTTCATAGGTATGCCTTCTTCCTCTGTCTTGACTTCTCTTAGTCTTTTGGTGCCTCTCATTCTTGGCTGAGAGCTAGTTTCTGCCTCTTCCACACCTGTAGTACTTTTCTTCTTCTTGGGAACTGAGGCGGATTTCACATATGTAGCTAGCCCTTCTGAGGTTGGCATTTCCCTTAAGCAATTCTTCATGTCCAAAGCTTCATAGATCAATAGTGTCAAGGCTGAACTGCCATTCAAGAATTTCTTCTGACCCCATTTCTTTTGGGCTTCAAACAATCGGTCTTGGACATAGCCTGTTAGATTCACTTTATTGCCTATCTGTCTCATGGCATGTGACAGTAGTTGGACGACTATTTTTTGGGGTGCGGTGTACCTGTGCATACTTGGGAAACAGAAGTGTTGATGCACCAGTCGTACGGCATCCTCTATGTCAATTCGATTGATCTCCAAAAATGATCTCTTCTTCGGATCATGGCATTCTTCCTTCACATTAGTTATCCCTGTTTGATTCCATCCAAACGCTTTATTAATTAATTCATGTGTGAACTGTATAGTCTTCCATGTCCCAACTCTGTCCAATACTTGCGCTTCTGGGACTGAGATTTTTGTTCCAGCAGGCTGCATGGTGTTCATCACCTGTGTACACCTCTGAAAATCTGGTACACATATAGGGATCTTCAAGAATGCTTCAATTCCAGCTTGAGTCCACACATCCTCAATATGAGGTAGTCCTTGTATTATGGTCTTGAAATCTTGGGACATGATAGGGAAGTAATGGTCCGTATCCATGATTTTGATTGTAGCCATGAAAATTAGTTCTGCTACTGGTTGATCGTCTCTGAACCAATGACCTCTTGCTTTTGTCACCGATTCCATTGGAAGGAGTTGCACCTCTTCTTCGTGTGTTGCTTCGGAATCAGTGGAAGCCATCTGCACTCAATATGGAGTATGAATTAGTATCCATATAGTTTTTTTCAGAAATCTTCCTCCATATGTTGATTAATAATTCGATGTTGCTCCGAGTGCATGGTGTCGTCCCTTCCCCGTGGGTGTGAGAAAGGTAATACCTGAATTTTTCACTCATTTTTATATATTTTTTTTGCTGAAAAGACAACATAAAAGTTAGTACATAGCCGAAGCGGTTAGTGAAATGTTATTGGAGTAACATTTTAAGTATGTACAAGTGCTCTCCTATTTCCAAAGGGAAAATGTGCGTGACTATCCGAAAATAGAAAAAGGACGTGCCGAATGCTTGGCCTTGTAATGTGGCCCTATCATGCATACTTTGGATCTTGGCAACTCCTCATGTGTGCAATTGGAAGTAGTTACACGATGTATGCAGCTTGTCTTGTCTTTCGGCCTCCAGATTTGCTTCACTTGGGTGCGACGTACTGTGTTTTCCACTTTTTTAATGAATGCTGTTCGTTGTCGGCTGTATGTCTTCTGATTCTGTTTTGGGAATCTCAAGTTTGTTTGTATTGCATTTGGCGATTCCTTCTTCCTCCAATATGTCCTCTTTCTCGTTTGATGTGCCTGTTGACCCTGTTGAGTACGATAGCTCTTCGGAGGATGTTCCTTGCTTGTAATGGTCGTCCTTTGGGTACATGACTTTGGGATCCATATTTTGGTTCGTTCATGTTGTGCAGTTATCAGCTTCTTTGGGATCCATATGCTCTTGAGTTGTGGTTGCTGAAAGTGTCCGCAATTCTTTGTCTTCTTATACAAGTGCTCATGCTGCTGTCGAAGACTTTTCTGTTGCTGAAGATAGGCTTGCTTTTGGTCCTTTCTTATCCAAGCTCGTGTAGAATGTGGAATGGGGTACACTTTCACGGTTGTAGGCTTCACGTCTTGCAGAGGAAGATTTTTTCTTGGGCTTTGTGGTTCTCTGTGCTTGATTTCATGTTCTTGTGCACTCTTGTGACTCTCTAAACTCAAGGATGGAGTGCACACAGGACTTACAGTATTTTCACATGAAGTACTTGCCGATGGGGTTCCGATATTGCTAGTGAACTTACAATCATGACTTTGTTCATTAGGATGAACTTCTGGCTCTATAATAGCAGCTTTGGGTGGTCGTTCGTCTAGCAAACTATATACTTCACGAGGTCCTATTCTGGCCGAGATGTATCCTAAAGCCAATTGAATGGTTACCTCATATTCATAGATCCAATCTTGTCCTAACACCACATCTTCAAGAAGATCTTGATCCTGACATACCAAGAGTCTCTGCTCCATTGTGTTGTTCCCCATATGTAAAGGTAGAGTGATCTCGCCTATGCATTGAGTAACTTTTCCTCCTATTCCAATTAGCTGTGCCTTCGATGGCCGTAACTCCTCTTTAAGTCTCTGAGACAAAGAAAATCTAATGCAGCTTATGGCTGCTCCTGTGTCTATAAGAGCATCCACTAAGTGGTACTCTTTTCGTCCTGCTCCCAGATTCAAATAAGGTTGTCGTCTTTGTTGTCCAGAGTTCTCTGTGGCTCTAAAATTAGCCATAGGGATGAGTTCTTCTCCTACTCGATATCTCTCGTCTCTTTCTCTCATCCACTCTTTCCGTTTTCTGATACGTTCTAGGGCTTCTTGCCTTGCTTCTTCGCGTATGCGTTCTTCTTCTTTTTTTCTACTCTGAGCTCCTAAGAGTCGTGCTAACATTTGATCCGTTAGAGGCTCCATAAATCTTTTTACTCTGCAACCACTAATGTAGTTGGGGAGAATATCTCCGTCTAGTGTGGCGAGATTGACTGCACCACTAGTGGAGATTCGATTTATGATCATAGGTCCATATCCACGTTTCTGTAGTTTCTTTGCATGCTGTTTAAGGGTGTATACTAAGACTAAATCGCCTTCTTTCAGTCCCTTGTCTTTTATATGTGCATCATAATAAGCCTTTTGTCTCCGTTTGGCGGCATAGATGCCTGCTACCGCTTGCAATCTAGTCTCATGCAACTTTTCAATTTGATCTAATTGTTGAGATAATTCATGACCGTTCCACTCATACTGCTGGGCTACTTTCAATGTAGGCACTAAGAAGTCAATTGGTAAAATTGCATTTTGCCCGTACACTAGGTTGAAAGGTGTAGTTCCAATGGCCGTTTTATATGCCACTCGGAAAGCCCAAATTGCGTGATGCAATTGCTTGTCCCAATCTGACCTTCCATTATTGACAATCTTTGTCAATATAGTACAAAGTACTTTGTTGGAACTTTCAGCTTGCCCATTAGCTTGAGGGTGGTATGGGGCGGATTTTTTATGAATCACTAAGAACTCATTCATTAGCGATTCAATGACTTCGTTTAAGAAATGCGTTCCTCGATCACTCACTATCTCAATCGGTAGTCCAAAGCGTGTGAATATGTGCTCAAAGAGAAATTTTGCTGTAGTTTGAGCATCATTCTTTCTCGTGGCTTTTGCTTCTACCCATTTAGTTAAGTAGTCGGTGGCTACTATGATGTATTCCGCATGTGACCCTTTCGCAGGTGGGTTGATCGGCCCTATGAAGTCAATTCCCCATTTGCTAAATGCTCTCGCGCAAACCATGGGTCTTAAAGGCATGTCATCTCTTCTAATAGGATATTTTGCTCTCTGACATGTTTCACAGCTTCTCACGTATGTCTCTGCGTCCATATGTAGAGTTGGCCACCACAGGCCTGCAAAGAGAATCATCTTGACCGTTCTATCTGCTGAGAAATGTCCTCCCGCAGCTCCTGCGTGTGCCATTTCTAATACTGAGAGATATTCATTCTCATGAATGCACAACCTTAGTTGGTTATCCTTTCCGCGTTTAAAGAGTTGTTTTCCTAGGATGACGTAATCTTTGCTCTGTTCTTCAAGAGAACGCTTTCTTGCTAGGGTAGCTTCGTCAGGGTACTCTCGAGTTTTCAAGAACTTTACTAAAGGCATGCTCCACCTTGGTGCTATTGTAGAATAGCATAACGTAGAGTTCTCTCCTGGGGTTTGTTCTTGACAGGTTTGACAGTTTGACACATAATGATGTGCATCTCGTTGCATGGTTGGCCAATATATGCCGAATCTCTTGAGTGTTTGCCATGTTCCATTTGCGTTCAAGTGAGTATTCCATTGATTTGTGTGTGCTTTCTGAAGCCACATTTGTTGTTCATCTTCCTCCACGCATCTCATCAACAGTCCGCTTGAATCCTGGTGGTATAAACTTCCAGCAATAATGTGAAGGTTTTTAGTCCTCCAAAGATCATGCTTTCGGTTTGGCGTGATCCCATCTTTAGGTCCATGTGTGAGTATCGGGATCAACTTTTCTGCCCACTGAGGACATACTTCCAGGTTAAAGAGATAAGTGTCTGGCAGATCATCAGGAACTCCGCTCGGTGGCTCTCCGTGTCTTAACCTAGAAAGATGGTCTGCCCTCACATGTGTGTTTCCTTTTTTGACTATTACCTCAAAGTCAAACTCCATTAGTAACAAGAACCATCGCACCAACCTTCCTGTGCTACAAGGTTTATTGACTAAATACAACAAAGCTTGATGGTCTATGAAGAATTTGAATTTGTTGGCTAAGAGGTAATGTCTAAACTTCTTGACTGCATAAACCATTCCTAAGCCTTCTCTTTCTGTAGTTGTGTAATTTCGTTCAGCTTGGTTTAATTGTCTACTCGCATAAGCGATTGGATGGTCAAGCTTTCCCTCATCAGCAGGTTGTGCTAGGATACATCCAATTGCAAAATTCGAAGCGTCAACATGAATATGAAAAGGCTTACTCCAGTTGGGTGATTTTAGAATTGGGGCTGTGCTCAGCCTCCTTTTAAGCTCGTTGAAGGCCTTCTCACACTCGTCTGTCCAAATGAACTGAGTCAATAGACCGTATAAGGGCTTGGCTATTATGGCATACATGTGAATAAACCTACGATAATATCCACAATGTCCCATAAAGGCTTGCACTTCTTTTGCATTTTTGGGTCTTGGTAAGTCCAATATGACTTTAATCTTATCCTCATCCGTCGATATCCCATTTCTAGAAACTATGTGTCCTAGTATTTTGCCTTGTCGTACCATGAAGACACATTTTTCTGGGTTTAAGCAGACTCTATACTGTCTACATTTGTTGAATATCTTCCTTAATTCCGGTATGTGATCGGGTCTTTGATTGGAATATGTGCATAGATCATCTACATACACTTCCATGCTTTTTTTCAAGAATTCCTTAAAAACGTGACACATTAATCGTTGGAAGGTAGCTGGTGCATTAGTGAGTCCAAAGGGCATCACTCTGAATGCATACACACCCCATTCAGTGGCAAAAGCTGTCTTGTGTTGGTCCTCAGTCGCAATAGCCACCTGATTGTATCCAGAGAAACCATCTAGGAAGCTATAGACCGCTTTACCTGCTACCCTCTCCAATAGATGATCCGTAATCGGTAATGGGTAGCTATCACGTATAGTGGCTGCATTCACCTTCTTCAGATTTATGCACACTCTCAATTTTCCGTTTTTCTTGGGCACTACCACTAATGGCGATACCCATTCTGTGTGTTCTATCTCATATATGAATCCAGCATCTAACAGTTTATCTATTTCTTCTTTTATCTTGGCTGAATACACCTCATTATAAGTGTAAGGTCTCTGTTTGGAAGGTTTGGCTTCGGATGTCATGGGGATTCTATGAGCACATATAGATGGATCTACTCCTTTTAAATCTTTATAAGTCCAAGCGAAGACATCCCGATATTCTCTTATGAGTTGAATTAACTCTCGTTCTTCTTCCTCAGAGACATCCTGTCCTATGAAAGTACATCGTTCCTCTCCTCCTTCCATGGTTACAACTATTTTCTTGGTCTGCTCTTTATTATCATATGCTATTCCCGGTTGTGCCTCTCTTTTAGGCATTTGAATAGCAATTTTCCTCTCTTCTATTTCATATTTTTTGAAGTGAGCTGGAACCTCAAATTGGTCTTGAAGCTTATTATCGTCATCTTCCAACTCCCTTTCAACTTCCAATTCTCTCTTTTGTGTGAGATCCTTATGTTGTTCATCAGCAGTGATGTCTATATTTGTGGTACAAATTCCTAAATCCCTGGGTTCTTGCTCCATTTCAATGCTCTCGTAGTCCTCCTTCCAGTCTTTCTCAAATACTTCTCCTTCTCTTGCTTCCTGAAGGACTACCATATACAGACTAATGTCATAACCCTCCTCGTCAATACATTCGTTCATAGTTACCACTTCTTCGTTTACACATACATCGAGGGTGGCTAAGATTTCCATCCAACCATGAGGTTCGAACTCCTCGTCTGGGAATACTTGTGGCATATAAGCTGGATCTTGTACCGATCTCACTATGCCTTGTTTTTGCTGCCAACTCTTTCTTCTCTCTTCTTCCTTTTTTGCCGCTTGGCATATCCATAGATGAGTGTCCTCGTTCATCCAGGATTGGTCACTAGAACCTGCACTATGAATCGATTGATCGTCTTCCTCTTTATGGATTTGATTCCATTGCAGAGGTGGTACATCTTGATATGCATACGTATGTAGGTTGATCCTAGTGGTGACTCCTGCGTGTTGTAGGTACACTGCATCTTTTCCCCAATCTTGTACAACCTTTAGCTGTCTCATGAATGGCCTTCCCAAGATCATCTCATAGTTGCTCGGCCTTTCAAAGTGACAAATTGCTAAGGTATGCTCGAATTCCACTCCGCACGTAGTGAAGGCTACTCTTTCCAACAATCCTAAGGGTCTTTCTGTATGTCCATCGGCCATCTGAATTTTCATACGTGTTGGTCTCAATGCTGGTTTTCCCCATTTCTGCCAAATTTCTTTGGTAGCAATGCCTACACCAGCTCCTGAATCTAATATGGCTTTGGTTGTGTAACCCCTATAGGTGATTGGAAGACAGGTATTTCCTTCATCTCCTTCACTAAAGTCTCCTACTTTATCCACTGGAATTCTCACAGTTTTCACTTCGTCATCTACCTCCTTCTTTTTTTCCTTGACTTCCCATTGATCGATCAATTTCTCTTTTAAATGTGGTTTTACCTTTAACAGTTCTTCGAATGTTAAGGTACATGGGATTTTCACCTCTCTAAGGCGTTGTATGATTTCCGAAGTTTGAACTGATGGATTCGTTTCTCGTCTCTGGATTGATGGAATGCGATACAATTCTGAGTTGTGCTCGTATTCCCCGGTGTAATTAGGTAGCTCCTTTACATCGTCTTCCACTTCTTTGTCACTTGCATCCATTGGAAAAATCCCTTCTGAATTAAGTTCAGGTATTGAATCCTCTATTTCGTTTTCTGCTTTCAGTTCTTCAAAGGGCGGTTCCATTCTTTCCACCTTTTTCCACTTGTCCTCTTGAACTCTCGCCCATAAATCCTTAGTCCAGTCTCCTTCTGTTTCAGGGACTATGGATCCTTCCTTTCTTTCAACACCAATTTCACTATCCAGAGGTCTATTTACGTTAGGCTTTTCCGGATTGTTTAGACACTCTTGGAATTTTTCCTCGCAAATTCGGTTGTTTGGTAAGGATGATGCGGTTTTTTGTAATGTTTGTTGGGCAACTTCTATCAATTTCTTGCAGATTTCCAATCTTTCTTTCTCTAAGTCGCCTCTAGGATATTCTTTCTCATGTTGTTCTATGATAGGTCCTGCTTTTATTCTCGCTTTGTATGCCTGAATCCACATCGCTAACTCTTCAGGCATTGGGTCTGCTAATACCGATCCTACCTCCTTCTTTTCTTCCTCCATTTTATTTCTTTCTTCCACCCGTGTTTCTTCTGTTGAATGGTGTTGACTCTTTTCATTTTCCTTCTTTTGCAACAATTTCTTTTCTTTTATCCTGTCTCTCCTTTGCTTCCATCTTTGGGATCGTTTACTGGTGATACTTTTTTCTGGTTCTTCTGAGTCCTCTACTCTGTGAGGGATGGGTGTATTTCCCTCTTTGTCACTTTGATTATTTTTTTCGGTTTTATCAGGGTTTTCTCTAGCCTTTGCTCTTGTTATGGCTTTTAAAGGTATAGTGTACTCTTTATCACTCCCTGACGATTCAATTACCTCTATCACGTTAATCTGTACATTAGATGTGACTTTGTTTGGGTTCTTAGGACATTCTCTGAAAAGGTGTTCCTTCCCACAATCGCTACAGTATCCTTCCCAAATTCGTTGTGGTGGTGGTGGGTTCGGTAATGTACATTCTCTGATATAGTGGTCACCTCCACATCTGTAACATGGTCCTCTAGGTACAGGTGGTCTATTCATTGTTCGAGGTGGCATGGTTGCTCTAGGAGCTGTGTACATTAATGGTACATAATCTTGCTCGTAGTTATATGAATTCTCTGGTGTCTCCATGCCATAAGCATATGGGTCGTATTGTTGCCCGTATTCCATTGTTGAGCTTTCATACCCTAGGTATGCTCCTTGACTAGGTTCGTAAAATGATTCATATGGTTCACAGCTAGTCAAAGGTGTTGCTGGCACTATGGCCCTTTCTAAGTTTTCCTCTGGTTGTGCTATCTTAACTGGGACAACGTTCTGAGGGTGGGGCGGTTGTTGTCCTAGCACTGGTTGAGGCTGCGTATATCCCTGGTATGCGTATGGTCGTGGCATGGGTGCCTGCGGCTGATATGATGGATATCTGACGGCTTCTCCTCCCTGCTGATTCTGCGGATATCCATATGGTCTCACATAAGGCTGGGTGGGTCTGGTTTGCCTATTGTAAGGGCAGTTCTCCGTGCTATGATTTGTGTATCTCTGCTCTATGCTGCAATATTGTAGTGGTCCTGGGACAGAGGGTCTATGAGGAGCATAGGCAGGTGGTGGGACTACCCCCCTAGTACACAAGTGAGAAGGATGATCCCCTCCACACTGCATACATCTTCTAAGCGTAGGCGTTCTCATAGGATTGGTGGGATAATTCCTCTGTCCTTGCATATTCAGTTTTTTTGCTAGCAAATCAGCAATTTCCTCAATGTTGTTTTTAGGGTTCGATGTGCTATTTGATGACTCTTCACTTTTCACACTTCCTTGGGGTATTTTCAAGTCTCCTGCAAGGTTATCCTCTAGATCTATACATTCCTTCATACACTCTTGCAGAGTTTGAACTCTCTTCACATACACTAATGACCTCAAGGTTCCGTTCAATAGTCCTTCTAAGAACAATGATACCATCTTGTTTTGTGTTGGTCTCTCCTCTACGGGGCATCTATCCACATACTGCTTGAATCTCCTGGCGGCCAATCTGACTGACTCAGTTGGAGCTTGCTTGAAGCTGTGGATTAATGACGAAGAATTGTTCTTGATTCCAGACTTGGTAAATTCTTCAATCATTTCTTGATACACTTGATCCATGTTCTGAAAGGTACTTGGATCCAATGGCTGAAACCAGGCCAGGGCTGTGTCTGACAAGGTAAGGCCAAAGGATTCATATTGAATCATGAAGTCATCTACCTGCTCGGCTCTAACTACTTGTTTAAATTCTGCTATATGATTGTAGGGTTCAATCGAGCCATCATAATGATTTCTCATGCATTTGGCCACTTGAATTGGTCTTAGTCTCCTTCCTACTTCAGGTTGTCTCGGCATCACAGGGTAGTTTGGTCTTCCTATAGGTATGCCTGGTCCTCGTACTACCTGTGGTCTGACTGGAGCACGAACTCCTTGTCTTGGGTCCATAGCTGGTTGTGGCCGGTAATTAGGATTAGTGGCAGGTATTGTAAATTGCACATGAGGTCTGATGGGGATCTGGGTTTGTTGAGTTTGTTGTGTTTGTCCCGAATGTTGACTTGAGTCATATTGAGAAGTTCCATGGGGGTTCCGAGAAGTGGTTGCTTGGTCCCGTGGGGGGAACACTGGAATGTTCTGATATTTCAGCTCAGCTCTCTCCAATTCAGTAACTGGCCAATACCGTCTGTGGTCTTTGTCCAAATATGTAATGATGGTGGGGAATTCAGGATCTTGTAACTCATAGATGGTAACTGGATTAGGAGCAGCTTCCCAAATAGAAGAGTGGGCTCTGAGCAGGTGCTCCATCCCGTTGATCAAATACACATCTATTAGAGTGTCATCCTGGGGAACTAAGTCTCCTCTCCATAGCTTAGTAATTGTCGATCTACCTCTAGGAGTTGTTACTTGTTCCTCAGTTCCATGTCCATTTAAACTTGAAGTGTTATTTTCCTCACCACGCTCATTAATGATTTCAGGGTGTTCAGTGACCATGTAATGAATATCTTGTTTATCCATGTACAGTCCTCCTATGTACTTAACTGCTGGTCTTGGCACTATGTAGGCTTCTGAAGCCTTCCTCAGTCTGGCCACTGATCTGTTTAGACCATCCAAATAGATAGGGATCTCATTGTGGTTAGTGCTCACATATTCTAAGGAAGTTCTGTATTCACCCTCAATGATGGACATCTGGCCAATCATGGGCACAGTGTTTTGCATATCCTCGGAAGCCATGGGGATTTCTCCTTCTGACTCACTGGAGGTCTCAGAATAGTGTGATCGGTTACTGGGTTCGGCAACACTCCCTACGGAAGAAATTACACTTCTTCGGCTTCCTAGGGTTCTTCCTGATCTCAAGTTCATTCACTTAAGAGCTCTGAACAATTCTTGTCCACCTCTAACCTCTAGAGTTCCAAGTTATGGCTCAGAAGTCTTGGGAAAACTTAGGCTGGAATGTGACTGAAGGAAAATTTCAAATCACGATACTTGACTCTCACGATCTCTGAGAAAACGATCGCTGACTGGCACGATACTTGGACGAAACGATCGCTGGAAAACGATCTCCGCCCAGGCGATACTTGATGGACACGATACACGATATCTGAGTTTGAAACGATACTCGATACCTGAGTCTAGACGATACACGATACACAATATTTAGCCAAACGATCTTTGGCAAAACGATCTCTGGACTCCACGATCTTTGGTCAACACGATACTCGATCGACGATACTTGGCTCAAAACGATACGCGATCGCTGGTAAGTATCGCGATCTCTGAGACGCGATACACGATACTTGACCAAAACGATACACGATCTCTGTCTCTACGATACTTGAATAAACGATACACGATACTTCGCAAGTATCGCGATCTTCGGGCCACGATACACGATATTTGGTGCAGACGATACTTGATACACGATACTCAATCCAAACGATCGACGATCTTTGGCAAGTATCGCGATCTCTACTGACCCGACGATACACGATCTCTTAAGTAACGATCTTTGGCAAACGATCGCTGACCGCAACGATACACGATACTTGTTAAGTATCGCAATCGCTGAAGACTAGGCGATACCGATACTTGAAACGAAACGATACCGATCTCTCCTAGGGATCGCGATCTTTGGAAAACGATCTCTGGCCGGCGATCGCTGACTACAACGATACACGATACTTGTTGGGTATCGCGATCGCTGGAAACCAGACGATACCGATACTTGGCCAAACGATATCTCACCGAAACGATACCGACCTTTGACCTCAACGATCGACGATCTTTGGCAAGTATCGCGATCTCTGGAACACGATACTTGAGCCAACGATACACGATCTTTGAGCTCAAACGATCTCTGATCGAGACGATACCGATATTAGGGAAATATCGCGATACTCGACCACAGGAGTCCACGATACTTGACAAGTATCGCGATCTTCAACCGTGGGAGCAAAGACGATACTTGACCCAACTTCCAATTTTTGCTAAAGTTTTTAGAGATTTGATGTTTTCCCCCTTGCTCAACTACCTCTTCTCTCTTACCCTTACCCACTGTATCAATCAACAAACAAGTTTTAACCCCCTGAGAGCCCAAACGATACACAGCGCAGATCGTTTTTCCTTTCCTAGGTTGAAATGCTAAGAATTTTTGATCAATTGGGTAGTTTAGTTTACCTTGGTATCACCTATGATCTCTTGGTCAAACTCCCTTGCTTTGAACTCTTCCCTATTGCTTGTTTGGCTCACCACGATCTCTGCTATCTGCGCGATACTCGGCACAGGAACACTCGATACTTGTTCACACAAGTGAATTGCAAAATGAAGTTTTTTGGCTTTTATACTTGGTTTTTTCCTATCTACTGAAAATGAAACAAAAAGACAAGAGGTGAAGGCTACTCTAATCTACTCCCTTACTCTTCCTACTCTCCTCTTACCACTCACTTCCCTAAACTAACAACTCACTACACACACTCCAAGAATGAGAAGTAGCAAGTGCGGCTGAAAATGACTTACCAAAGAAGAGAAGATTTCCGCTCCTCCAAGTTCTTCAAAGGAAAAAGCTACTTACCATCACACGAATGCCTCGGTTTGATTCGTCACTCCCCGGCAACGGCGCCAAAAAGTGTGTTGACCTAAGCTTCAACTTAGGGACTTGCGGAGAAAGAGACTGTACCTCAATCCCCTCACAAGTGCATATAGTGGGGATACACGCTTTTAATTTATCAATCCGAAGAGTATGCTAACCTAGCCGAGTGTATGAAGACATGCAAATGCGTAATGGTCAATGCAAAAGTATTACTCAAAAGTGAAAATGAAGAAATCACTTATCCTAACAAGCTTCAACTGTAGGTCAAGACGAAACGATACTTGGTGCAGCAGCCGTCAGTATTTTGGACTTTTCTCCTAACTCCGAGCTCCAAACATAGCGAATAGCATATGCGTTTCGAAGCTCTCGAGAAGACGCATCCAATGGCAGTGGTTTCACGCAATTCCGACACT
>CM035406.1:137531123-137533623 GCA_020310875.1 Ceratopteris richardii
ATCCTTGATCCAAGAGATAGGTTGTCAACCTATAGTTCCATGCTCTAGGTGCCTGCTTCAAACCATATAAAGCTTTCTTCAATTTGCAAACATGATTTACCTTATTGGGATCTTCATAGCCAGGTGGTTGTGACATGTAGACTTCCTCTGAAATCCATCCATTCAGAAATGCATTCTTCACATCCAATTGGTACATGTTCCAATTCTTGGATGCAGCTACACTCACCATAATCCTGATAGTTGGCATCTTTGCCACAGGAGAAAATGTTTCTTCATAATCTATGCCTTGGGTTTGTGCAAAACCCTTGGCCACCAACCTAGCTTTGTACCTGCTTATTGTGCCATCTGAGTTCCTTTTGAGTTTGTAGATCCATCTGGATCCTATGACCTTCATGGAGTCCTTCTTGGGTACCAAATCCCAAGTATCACTCTCCTTGAGAGCCTCCATTTCTTCATCCATTGCTTCCTTCCATTCTGGTTTAGTAATGGCTTCCTCAAATGTACCTGGTTCTTCACTTAAGGTGTCCTTTGCAAGATATACAGAGTGCTTGGTCACAAGTGAAGTATCATAACCATACCTAATAGGTTTCTTCTTTTCCCTTGATGATCTCCTCATAGCTTGAGTTGAGGATTCTGGATTGTCTTCAAGTTGCTTCATCTTCATCTTCCCTTTTGATTTCCAAGCTTTGAATTCTTCAATGTTGATGGTGTCTTCATCATCTGAACTTGTATCCTCATTCTGAGTTGGTTCTTGCCTGACAAGCTTTGGAAAGTCTTCTTCCATATCATAAGGTAGACTCACTTTCCTGCACTCATTATCATACCATGAATCATTTTCATCAAAGATTACATCTCTGCTTACCTTGAAGCCTTTGTTTGAGGGGTTATAGAACCTGTATCCTTTCTGATTCAAATCATAACCAATAAAGATACACTTTTCAGCTTTAGGGTCTAGCTTTCCCCTTACCTGTGAGGGAATATGCACATATGCAACACACCCAAAGATCTTGCAATGATCCAGAGAAGGTCTCTTACCATGCCAAGCCTCATAGGGTGTCATTCCATCAAGTGTCTTTGATGGCAACCTATTGATCAAGTATGTGGCAGTGGATACACTCTCTGCCCAAAGATAATTTGGAAGTTTCTTCTCATTGAGCATAGACCTAGCTGTCTCCACAATGAGTCTATTTCTTCTTTCAGCTACCCCATTTTGTTCTGGAGAGTACCTTGTGGTAATCTCCCTCTTGATGCCTCTTTCCTGCAAGAACTCTTCAAAGTCATTGGAGAAATATTCTCCACCACCATCAGACCTTAATCTCTTCAATTGTCTACCTGTTTGATTCTCTACCAATGCAAGATACCTTTTGAAGCAATTAAATACTTCATCTTTATGTTTCATGAAGTACAAGATAGTCCATCTGCTATAATCATCTATAAAAGATACATAGTACCTTGATCCAGATATGGATGGCTCCTTGCTTGGTCCCCAAACATCTGTATGCACCAATTCCAAGTAATCTTCATGCATAAATCCTTTCTTGGTATATGGCAACCTGTGTGACTTACCAAATTGACAAGCCCCACACTTGTATATCATGTGTTGCTTGGATACATTAGGTATCCCAAGCACACATTGATCTCTGCTCATCTGCTTTATGGTTCTCTCTCCAATGTGACCCAATCTCTTATGCCACATCTCCAATTCTGATAGGGTTTGGTCCCTATAGTTGTACAAGGCAATATTTTTAGTATCCTCAAGTTCAAAGGTAAATAGTCTACCTGACTTCTCTCCCTTGGCTATCCTTCTGAATCCATGTCTTGGATCCTCCACAAATGCACCATGTTGAGTGAACCTGACCTGTAGACCTTTTTCAACAATCTGACCTACACTCATCAGATTCTTGGTGATTGTTGGAACATACAATACTCTGCTTAGCAAATTCTGATTACCATCACTTGTTTTGACATTACCTACTTTGACCACTGAGTGTTTAGTGTCATCACCTGTCTGCACTTGGTGCTTGCCTTTAGGTTCTTCCAAATCAGAGAGTAAGGCAACATTCCCAGCTACATGGTTAGAGCAACCTGAGTCAATATAGAACAAATGATCATCATTGATACCTGATTTAGATGTCATGTTCATAATCAACAAGGAATCATCTTGATCCTCTGCATAATTGTTGTAATCCTTTCTGTTCCTGTATCCTCCTTGATAATTGCCATTGTGATTGTAGTTGTTGTTGTAGTTGTTGTTGTAATTATTGTTGTAGCCATGGTAGCCTTGAGATTGATTGAACCTGCCTCTGCCTTGAGAGTATCCTCCTCTTTGGTGACCTCTTCCTCTTTGGTTTTTGTAGTTTTTGTAACATTCATCTGTAGTATGGTTAGACAAGCCACAAATATTGCATGGAGATTGATTATAGGGTCTCCCCCTACCTGACTTACCTCCTCTGCCCCTACCTCTAGATGATCTACCTCTCCCTGCATAGTTTGCTTGGGA
>CM035406.1:137551123-137655070 GCA_020310875.1 Ceratopteris richardii
AGAGTGTAACTCAGTGGCAAGAGATTATTGGTTAAGTGAGCTCCAGGGGGATCAATACTAGGATGGGTGATCTCTCGAGAAGTACCAAGAACATCCATCTTCCTTGATCATTGAGGTCCTTCATCACATGTATCCAAGGATACCAACAATGCCTTCGGTGACTCCGATGACAAGGTATGCCAAGATCTATGCCTTGGTCACTTAAGCCTTGGGTGGGCTGACTGGTGCTCACTTCACTCGCACAAAAGCAACAAACTTTTGCATCAAAATGCTCTGATACTAGTGAATTATTTCAATGGAGATCCATGAACAGTGGACTCTCCTTCTCAAGAGCTCCATGAGGGTACCCTCATAGTTGAAAACCGAGCTCTAGATGCCGCACACAATACTCTCCATAGGCATGCGAATAAGAAGAACAACACAACACATAGAGAACACAAGCACATATTTCTTAGGTGTTACAAATGTGGTTGAACTTAGAGCATGTGGCTATCCAAGCCACTATATATTTCATAAAAGAACATATAAAAAAGTGTCTGATAGCCATTTGGCCTTTCACATGGACATGAACACTAAGAATCTCCCACTAAAGTCCAATATGGCCAAAAACTATGGGAGAAAAATAAAGAATGATAAAGAATACTTGAGTGTAAGTATGCAAACTATATCACCCACTTGATGGGTCGGTTACATAGTATACAAGTAAAAAATGTAAGATCATGAATCAAGTAACCCCCATCAAGTGACAATAGTATTGAAATCCATCCTATGGTAGAGATTTAGTCAAAGCATCTGCAACATTATCTTGAGTATGAACCTTCTCAATAATAATGCACTGAGTGGCAAAGAAATCTTTAACAAAGTGATACTTGACCTCAATGTGCTTGGTCTTTGCATGATAGACCTGATTCTTAGCGAAAGAAATGGCACTCACACTTCCATTGAGCAAATGTGGTACATGCTAAGGTAGACCCATATCACAAGCAAGAAGAGAAAGCCACAATGCTTCCTTACATGCCTCACTTGCTCCAAGATGTAGCACCTACAAGAAAATGAAAAATGCACCCTAATGTAGACTTACCATTCTCTACACAACCAACATAATCAAAATCTGTGTAACCAATAATGGATGCCTTCCCTCTACCCAAGCATAGACACTTGTCCTTGGTGCCACTCAGATATCTCAGAATCATCTTGACCACTTCACAATGCTTCTTGCCACAATTAAACATGCATCTGCTCACAACCTCCACTACAACTGCAATATGTGGTCTCGTAGCTACCAAAGTTTACATAAGACTACCAACAACAAAGTGATAAGGAATTTGTTCATGAATTCCTTTCCCTCATCTGATTTGGGGAAATAATCCTTGCTCAAATTCACAAATGTGGGTAAAGGTTTACTCAATGCCTTTCCATTGTGCATATTGAACACGTGAAGTACTCTGGATATGTACTCACTTTGAGACAACTATATGCATCTTTTACTCCTATCACCAGTTGCGCATGCCAAGAATATGTTTGGCATCCCCCAAATCCTTCATATCAAATGTCTTTCTCAACTTCTTTTTAAGAATTGACAAGTCTTAAGAGGATTTCCCAGAAATCAACATATCATCGACATAAAGTATCAAGCATATCAAGTTACCATCTCAACATCTCTTTGTGTAGAGACAATGATGCTCATTGCTTCAAGATAGCCTTAAGACTTCATAAAAGCATCAAAATTTTGGTACCATTAACTAGGGGACTCTTCACGTCCATATAAGCTCTTCTTTAGCTTACAAACTAGATTCTCTTTGCCACGAACTACATAGCCCTCTGATTGTTCCATATAGATCTCATTTGTAAGATCTCCATGTAAGAAAGCAGCTTTCACATCCATTTGGACTATCTCTAAGTCCTCCATTACAATGATTCCAAGCAACATTCCCAAGGTATTCATCTTGAACACTAGAGAGAATATTTCCTTGAAATCAACACCGTGTTGTTGCTTAAAACACTTTGCAACAAATCATGCTTTATACTTTGGAGAAGCACTATCTGATGTAAATTTCAACTTATATACCTATTTATATGATAAAATATTTTCTACCCTTTGGTAAAGGTATTAAATTCCAAGTACCATTCCTGGTGAATAGAATCCAACTCACTCTTCATGGCATGCTCCCACTTGACATGATCCTCTATCTGCATAGTCTCTTTGTAGCAAGAAGGCTCACCAGCATCTATTAGCATAACAAAATCCAAACCTGGAACATATCTATCAATGGATGTGATACATGTGTAGAGCATCTCAATGGTTGGTGAATAGGAGCATTTGCGGACATTCTCTTGAACATCCCTATATGCAACATTTTTATGCATGCTAACTATAGGACTAGTATCCCCAAACACCACTCTTCTCACTTCAACCTCCTTAATGGGTTTTTTTGCATCCTAGAGTCAATGAAAATGACATATGATCTCTAAGCGAGTTTCAAGATCCCATCCCATAAGCGATATCCAAATCAGCTTGCTCGATGATATCCAAGAAAAATCCATTTCTTTGACTTATGTTCTAGCTTTTTTCTAAGATTCCTCAGTATATCAACATATGCTTCACACCCTAAAACTCAAAGATGATCATAATATATGTTGGCTTCCATGTCCATAACTCTTGTGTCACTTTTAGAACTTTGACAGTACTAGGTGAAAGGTTAATCACATGAACTGCAGTCAATATAGCTTCTTCCCAAAAAGCTTGTGAAAGGTTTGCATGATGCAATATAGAAACTACTCTATCTTGAATAGTTATATTCATCCTTTCAGCTACACCATTTTGTATTGGGGTATAAAGAGCGCTATAAACTCTCTACAAATTCCTCTAGACTAACAAAAAGGTTGAATTCATGTGAGGCATAGTCACCTCCATTATCCAAATGTAAAGCATTGGGCGTAGTTCCTTTTTCAATCTCAACTAAAGTAAGCAAGTTTTTGAAACTAGGAATACCTCATCATTCAATTTGATAGGATATACCTTGAGTTTTCTAGTAGCATCATTTGTGAAAGTGAAAAAGTAAATTGAAACACCTTATGACCTTGAGGGCATAGGACCAAACACATTTGTATGAACAAGATCTAATGGCTGAATTGAAGAGTCAATGTGCATCTTATGCACATTCCTAGTTTACTTTCCATATTAAAAATGCCCGCAAAATGAAAAATCAAAGAAATACAACACATGTAAGTAGCCAAAACGAGAAATATTTTTAATTCCACTATGAGATATATATGGCCCAAATGGCCATGTCAAATACAAGCCATATGTTGTCTAGTAATAACTAACAAGTGTTCTTTCTATGATACAAATAATGGATAAAGTGAGCCAACTTTGCTTCCTTTTGCAATAACCACATTTCCCTTTGATATGCAAAAGGACTAAGCATAGAAGAGCACCTTGTAAACAAGGTCATCAAGTTGAGCAAATGATAGCAAATGGCGTGATAAGTGAGTTACATGGCATACATTATGCATAGTAAATTGTGTACCATTAATAAATTGCACAACCACATCTCCAATCCCAACAACATCACATTGGTAAGAGTCACCAAGTCTCATAGTACCAAGAGAATTTGCTACATAAGTAGAGAACCATTCTCTATTTATTGTCACATGGACAAAATCTAGCAGCCATGTGTAGCAAAAAAGAAATCCATAAACATGCCATCACTTAAGGTATCAAAGAATGTTAAAATTCATTGGATTTTGTTCTTATGTCTTCTTTGGAGATTGTGTTATAGAGGCATTATCCAAATCAAAGAAATTATCTCCAAATTATGTTTGGAGAGCCTCCAAAGTAGCACTTGTACACACAGTTTCTAGTAGGTGATTCCATAGCAGCCAATCAAGTTCAAATGCATGTTACTCTCTCTTTAGGTGTTGAATTTCTAAGATTTTTGGTTCACTGAAAAGATTCTCTTGAAAATTTTTCAAAAACATTCAGGTCAGCAGAAAAGGAGAAGATTTTGATAGGTTTGGGTAGAGAATTTGTTCTCAACAGTCACCACTCGACAATTGCAAAAATGATGTTATTAACTTCTCTTGAGATATTTTTGACATTATTCCACTTTCAAGGAAGTGTATATCTGATTTCCAAGTCCTTGACGCCTTTGGAATCCACTAGTAAGAATTGGAAATTATTTCTAATTTAAGTTAGAAATTATATTTTAGCACAAAGTCTGTAATTATGTAATTTATAAGCATACCTAATTCTTGTGTTTGGTTCATCCAAAGGACAACCACATTCATTGTACATATTGCAAATTGAGGAGGCAAGTAGTACCTACCTCAACCATTTGGTTGTATTTTTAAAAGAGGAGGTGAAGTGATGCCTACCTCAAACTCAAAATCGATATAATTACTTGGGAAAGTGTGCTATTATCTACTTTTCCATGGAGAAGTATGATGATACATGCCTTTCATCACCATCCAACTAACTGCAGTATGTAATACCACTTTGATCATGCATTGGTGGCACGTCTTATTTGAATTCATCTACATGCAGTGAATTTCACCTATTTGGTGCACCTATTCCATTGTGCATATGTCATCTTCGTCTCAATGTAGTATCAAGTTTCAAAGACATGTTCTCATCCCACCTGCTTCAAGAGTAAAGAAACAAGTCTTGTGCTGATGAAGAAAAGCCCTTTCACTATTGTGAGGAATTGTTTGTTAGTGGCATTTCAAAGCTAAGATAATGGTATCCACATGATTGAGATGTAAATTGATCAACCCACCATTTGGTGTCCTCCCCACTATCCTATCCTTGTCTTCATAAAGTGTCTCCTCAGTGTGATCTTGCACAACAATTCGTTTAACACTTCTCTGGCACCGGACTCCACCTACCTTCTCTTTTTCATAACTTCTCTACTTTACTTTATCAATCATCATATCATCCACCATTGTTTCCATGTCCTTCACTTTGTTGAACAAGGTCAAAACTAGACTTGTTTCCTGTGCATTGTGATGGACATTCTGATTGAGCTTTTTGACTCGTTTTGTTTTCTTCTCTCTTATCAAAATATGTAGGAATGTGAATGTGGGTATGGCTGCATTCAACATGGAGAGCTTAAGTTTTGGGAAACGTATGTGCTCAATGATCAACTACAACTATATAAGGGCTAAACATACTCAAGTTTCAAAAACAAAATTTGACTCAAATGAAAGATAGAGACATGGTTTTTGACCTCTTACTTCCTGTTCTATGTCAATAGAGTCGTTCTTATTGAATTCTTTGTCCTTTACTATGTGATCCAATCAAAATAATACCATTGTAATTGTCTGCATAGAATCCAATTCATATTACATATTAATGGCAAGGATTGCATGGAGCATTAAACCAAAGCAATGGAAGATGAAAAAGAACTACAATAAGGAGATAAAGTTGGAAATTGATTAAAATTAAAAAATATATATATCATCACTTATTAATGAAGCCTCTTTTGATGTACAATAAGCTTTTTACAAGTACCAAAATTGTTCTCGATGTGCATCCCCAACAATATTGTAAGGACTTTGTTTTCCATAATTCATTAGATAGAATCTTAACCTTGTTCGGATTCCAGTTTGAACACATTATAATTTGAGGTCACCTATATATAAGTGAACTCAACTCACACTTAAACTTTTGAATGATTTTCAAAGAGAAGAGTATTTGCAACTACAATCTCGTAAGTTTATCTTCTTGCCCACTTTTCTCCATGTGTATGAGCTTCCTAGCATATCTATTGTTTGAAAAAGGTGTATTGGACAATAAGCTACCAATCATCCTTCTGGTTTCATTTATGATATTTCTCATGCATTTTGAGATCCTCAAAACAAATATACAAATTTATACCATTCTTCTAGATTGTTTTTTGTGTGTGATTCAAGAAAATCTAATGATAAAACTCATCGATTCCTTTCCAATGAGAAGATATGTCACTTTTAGAGTTTGCAACCATGAAAGTAGGCTTGAAGAGTACTTTTGTGTGATATTGGAAGGAAGACGTTTGTAACACACATGAGCATTATATTCGCACAACCATTGCACTTGGACCATGCCTCCATGCACTAATTGGGTCATGCTACAGATTGATAATTCAAGTGTTATGGCAATCCATGCATTTATTTACGATGCATGTGCTCCATGATTTCCTTCCTTCGGTCTCCACAATCCCAATCACACATATCAAGAGAAAAGAAGGGAAGTATAAGGACACAATGGAGGCGACGAATCTATATGGGAATGAAGAGGAAGAATTAGCCTCTTTTTATCCTTTGGAGGGAAGAGATGAGATGAGGAGCAAGGAACGACAAAGAGAAGAAGAAGGGAATGTGAAGCAATGGATAGTGAAAGCTCCATCATGGGATCGACTATTCCGGAAATGGAGTCGAAAACGGTGTCCAGTTCTTCCCAGCAGGAGGCATCCCGCAAAGGAAAACAACCTATGGAGTTACCATGGAAAAGCCCCCACAAGAACCTATTGCTAACTCGGGATCCGATCCGAGCAAAAAAGAAAGATGAATCCAAGAAAATAAAGGACAAAGCTCCCTCCTGCAAAGAGGGCTCACCTCGACAATGATCATCATCTCGTTAAATGCTAGAGGGCTAACCGACCCCTCAAGAGCGATCATCATTGGTCAATGGCTTCGCGACATTAGCCTAAACCCAGATTTTATATGTATTCAAGAGATTAAAATTGACGGAGAAGACCTCCAGAAACGGCTTAGACATGTCTCCTCGACCCATGTTTGGATTTCAACTGCGCATCAGCGGGGGTCCGGTGGAACGGTAATCGGTATTAATCAATTCTGGTTTGAAAAGCTTGAGAATTCCATTGAAGATGAATGCCATCGATGGATTGTTGTTTCTTTTGGTGCTCCCTTTTGTTTTACTTTAGTTTCTTTGTACGCCCCTAATGGGGAGTTAGAGAGACTTAACACTTGGGCCTCCTTGGACTCGCTCCCCCACAACGTGCTTATTTGTGGTGACTTCAACATGGTGGAGGACCCTATGGACAGATGGATGGGCAAGGGTAGGGTCATCGATAGTCGGGAGAAAGAAACGTGGGATAAAACCAACACTTGGATGTGGTCGAATTCAAAGACTCGAATGGCTTTTGTTGGTCAAATCTCCAAGCGGGCGAGGACCTGAGGAAAGCTAGACTTGATAGATGCTACATTTCTCAGAGTTTTACTCATCAGTGGGGCCACCCTTCCCTCTCACAACGCACCGACCTCACCATCTCTGATCACTACCCGATCGTCATCACTTTCCAACCCCCCACCAAGATCCGTAAGGCTCCTTGGTTCCATGCCAGTGTGCCCTCCTTCTCTCTCCCCTCCGTCCATCAAGAAATTTCTGATGTGTGGAAGGAGGCATTCGCCTCTGGCTTGTCTCCAGCCAAGTGTTGGAGAAGTGCGGTCGATAAGTCACGTCAGATCATGATTAGATCCAAGAAGATGCTCGAGACTATGCGGCGGGCTCGTAGAGAAGCTCTATATCATAGACTCTGGCGGCTCGAGGAGGAAGTGAACAAAGGAAAATCTCAAGCCGAGAAAGGACTTCGAAAAATCAGAGCGCTGCTGAGATACGAGGAAGAGATACAAAGGAAAAATTTGCAAATTTTCTTCAAGGAGTGGTGGGCTGGCAAAGCCGACAAACCCACCAAAGAGATGTGCTGTATCCTCAAAAGGAAACACAATAGAGAATCGATCCCCTTATTGCTAGACGCAAATGGCAATGTATGCAATACGGAAGAAGATAATTTTGGGATCATTGAAGGGCACTTCACGAGACTCCTGGGGACCTCGAACCCCCTCTCCCACCATAGAAGGGACTGTATGGAAGCCATATCTAGGCTTTCCCCCCATAGGATACCACTCAACCTTCACTCCCTGCTTCATGCCTCTATCTCTGAAGCCGAAATCATTGAGGTCATTGATGCCCTCCCTTCAGGTAAAAGCCCGGGACCCGACGGGCTCACTAATGAGTTCTTTAAATCCTTCAAGTTGGTGGTTGCCACCCCTCTTCGTTTGGTTTGGCAAGAGGCACTCAAGTTTGGCGCACTTCCTTCTTGTCTCAACAATGGCATTATCAAGTTAATACACAAAAAAGGGGAAAAGAACAGAAGAGAGGTGTGGTTAAGCGAGGACCAAAAAGGTTTCATCAAGGGCAGGTCAATATTGGAAACCATTATAGATATCTGGGAAGGTCTTGAATTTGCAAATGAGCCTAAACAAGATGTGGTCTTCCTCAAGATCGACTTTGATAAAGCCTACGACAGGCTAGAATGGGACTATATTCTACAGTCGCTCCAAGATCTTGGATGTAGTCAAAAATTCACCAAGATGATCGCGACCCTTCTCGGAAATGCATCGACCCAAATTAACATTAATGGAAAACTTTCAAAGGTGATCAAACTTAGAAGATCTATCAGACAAGGGTGCCCATTGGCTCCCCTTCTCTTTGCCATTGCCACGGAAGGGCTTAGTAGGCTGGTGGAGCATCAGGTGGAAGCTGGTAACATTAAAGGCCTTCGTTTGCTGCATGACCACAGTCAGATCACCATGAGACTTTTTTGCCGATGATATGAACGCATTTGTTCACAATGATAGTACCAGCCTGGAGACGTTCTGGAAGTGTCTTGCTACTTTTTGTGAAGCCTCTGGATCCATAATCAACCACTCTAAGACCGCCTTTAGAGCTATTGGTGGGCCACAACCCGACCTTCTCATTGATCATGGCTGTCAAATCATTCCGCAGGGCCAAATTTTTCGGCTTCTTGGGATTCCCTTGGGGTTTGGCGTCTCTATGGAACAGCGGTGGAACTGGGTGCTAGCCAAACTTGAAAACAAGCTTAACTATTGGAGAGGTATGCAAATCAATCTTGCTGGTCGTGCTATGGTTATCAACACGTTCCTCTTATCATCTACCATTTATTTCCTTTCTTGTTGGAGACCGAAAGAGCAAGATCTGTCCAAATTAGATAGTATTTGTAGAAACTTCCTTTGGACGGGTGACCACAATAGGAGGGGGGTGCCTAAAATCAAATGGTCCATCTGCACCAGCCATAGAGATAGTGGGGGACTTGGTATCTTGGACATTGGGTGCATGGCTAACAAACTGTCGGCCAAATGGATGATTAAGGCTTGGTGCAATGAGGAGGCCTCGTGGGCCAAGTTGATCTTCAGAAACAAGAATGAGTTGGCGCTCATGGGTTTCCCAAATTGGAAGAATCTTGACATCTTGACCTTGCTGTTTTCCCCAATCCCCGTCTTCCCGAAAGGCTCTAATATCGTGTGCTCCCTATGGAAGAGTTGGAATAAAGTCAAAAGCTTCACAAGAATAAGTGAAGACTGGAAGTGGGCTGCCGGTATCAGACAAAACGACTCTATCTGGTTTCCGATCCATGGCATCCGGAGTGTGGAATCTTGGAACATTCAAAATGCCAAGAACTTATGGAACAAAGGCTTCAAAAAATGGAAACATCTCTGGAAACAAGACACCAACCGCTGGATCAACTTCGAGGATATTGACCCTTGCATCAACATTCTGCATGAAGAATAAAACACTTTGCAAAGCAAATGTCTCACCTGGGACCGACACAAAGTTCGCCTTCTCATGGGACACGACATGTCGAGCTCGCTTGGTCTCAAATGGCACAATGGGAATAGCCTATCAAAAATCCTGAACATCAAAGAAACGATCGACTATCAGGTTAACCTCAACAAGAAGTGGTGCCTGTCATGGACGCGGCTTCGGTGGGACATGAAGTTCATGGCTATCTGGCACCCCCTCATAGAAAATTCTGGACCAAATTCTTATGGCAAATTCTGTCCTCTTATGGCAAATTCTTCATCATGGTATCTGGACCAACCTTAAGGCTAGCAAAATTTGTGGGATCCCTCCCTGGTGCAAATGCTGCTACCGATCTATCGAAGATGTTTCACACATCTTCTTTACCTGCCCCAAGTCCAACAGACTTTGGCAGATGGTTGGAAAGAGAATTAGACTTCAAAAACGTCTTACTTGGCAGCAAGCCCTGCTGGGAGAAGCGATCGGCTGCTCCGCGACTCTCTGGAACGCCATCAGAGGGGAGGTCCTATGGAAAATCTGGCGGGAAAGATGTGCTTTCAACTTCGGTGACTCCCCCAAAGAGTGGTCAATTGAGAAATCGTTGTTCCTCCTTGGCAAAAGGATTGTCAACTGTAAGAAATCCCCCCCCTTCAGGCATCATCAAGTACTCCTTTTGATCAATAACAAGCTTAAACCCAAGTGGGCCCCACATGAGGGTGATGAGAGGGTGATTAACCTTCTTTGTAATGTCATCTAAGCTCTGTAAAAGCTTCCCCTGCTTTGTGGGATTTGGGGGGTCCCGTGGGCACTAGTCCCCTTCTCTTGTACTTTTCTTTATTTAATTCAAGTCCGGGAGAGTAGGCTAATGCCAAACTTCCTTTATATTAAAGCTTTTTACAAGCACCAGAATTGCTCTCGATGTGCATCCCCAACAATATTGTAAGGACTTTGTTTTCCATAATTCATTAGATAGAATCTTAACCTTGTTCGGATTCCAGTTTGAACGCATTATAATTTGAGGTCACCTATATATAAGTGAACTCAACTCACACTTAAACTTTTGAATCATTTTCAAAGAGAAGAGTATTTGCAACTACAATCTCGTAAGTTTATCTTCTTGCCCACTTTTCTCCATGTGTATGAGCTTCCTAGCATATCTATTGTTTGAAAAAGGTGTATTGGACAATGAGCTACCAATCATCCTTCTAGTTTCATTTATGATATTTCTCATGCATGTTGAGATCCTCAAAACAAATATACAAATTTATACCATTCTTCTAGATTGTTTTTGTGTGTTTTATTTGAAATGTGTGTGATTCAAGAAAATCTAATGATAAAACTCATCGATTCCTTTCCAATGACCTATCATTCATTAGGTTAGGCCTTCCGAATGAGAAGATATGTCACTTTTAGATTTTGGAACCATGAAAGTAGGCTTGAAGAGTACTTTTGTGTGATATTGGAAGGAAGACGTTTGTAACACACATGAGCATTATATTCGCACAACCATTGCACTTGGACCATGCCTCCATGCACTAATTGGGTCATGCTACAGATTGATAATTTAAGTGTTATGGCAATCCATGCATTTATTTACGATGCATGTGCTCCATGATTTCCTTCCTTCGGTCTCCACAATCCCAATCACACATATCAATAGAAAAGAAGGGAAGTATAAGGACACAATGGAGGCGACGAATCTATATGGGAATGAAGAGGAAGAATTAGCCTCTTTTTATCCTTTGGAGGGAAGAGATGAGATGAGGAGCAAGGAACGACAAAGAGAAGAAGAAGGGAATGTGAAGCAAAAATGAGGAGCATGGGAAGAAGAAGCGTATGCATGGCATACATTTTCTTCATGTGATGAAGCACAAGCTTCAAGGAGAAAGGAAAAGAGCCCCTTTTCTACCTATGATCTTTTCGAACTATTTTAGCAAACCATTGATCTCATGCAATGAGTGATTTTCATGCCATCACTTAAGGTATCAAAGAATGTTAAAATTCATTGGATTTTGTTCTTATGTCTTCTTTGGAGATTGTATTATAGGGGCATTATCCAAATCAAAGAAATTATCTCCAAATTATGTTTGGAGAGCCTCCAAAGTAGCACCTGTACACACAGTTTCTAGTAGGTGATTCCATAGCAGCCAATCAAGTTCGAATGCATGTTACTCTCTCTTTAGGTGTTGAATTTCTAAGATTTTTGGTTCATTGAAAAGATTCCCTTGAAAATCTTTCAAAGACATACAAGTCACCAAAAAAGGAGAAGATTTTGATAGGGTTGGGTAGAGAATTTGTTCTCAACAGTCACCACTCGACAATTGCAAAAATGATGTTATTAACTTCTTTTGAGATATTTTTGGTATTATTCCACTTTCAAGGAAGTGTATGTATGATTTCCAAGTCCTTGATGCCTTTGGAATCCACTAGTAAGAATTGGAAATTATTTCTAATTTAAGTTAGAAATTATATTTTAGCACAAAGTCTGTAATTATGTAATTTATAAGCATACATAATTCTTGTGTTTGGTTCATCCAAAGGACAACCACATTCATTGTACATATTGCAAATCGAGGAGGCAAGTAGTACCTACCTCAACCATTTGGTTGTATTTTTAAAAGAGGAGGTGAAGTGATGCCTACCTCAAACTCAAAATCGATATAATTACTTGAAAAAGTGTGCTATTATCTACTTTTCCATGGAGAAGTATGATGATACATGCCTTTCATCACCATCCAACTAACTGCAGTATGTAATACCACTTTGATCATGCATTGGTGGCACGTCTTATTTGAATTCATCTACATGCAGTGAATTTCACCTATTTGGTGCACCTATTCCATTGTGCATATGTCATCTTTGTCTCAATGTAGTATCAAGTTTCAAAGACATGTTCTCATCCCACCTCCTTCAAGAGTAAAGAAACAAGTTTTGTGCCGATGAAGAAAAGCCCTTTCACTATTGTAAGGAATTGTTTGTTAGTGGCATTTCAAAGCTAAGATAATTGTATCCACATGATTGAGATGTAAATTAATCAACCCACCATTTGAGGTCCTCCCCACTATCCTATCCTTGTCTTCATAAAGTATCTCCTCAGTGTGATCTTGCACAACAATTCGTTTAACACTTCTCTGGCACCGGACTCCACTTACCTTCTCTTTTTTATAACTTCTGTACTTTACTTTATCAATCATCATATCATCCACCATTGTTTCCATGTCCTTCACTTTGTTGAACAAGGTCAAAACTAGACTTGTTTCCTGTGCATTGTGATGGACATTCTGATTGAGCTTTTTGACTCGTTTTGTTTTCTTCTCTCCTATCAAAATATTTAGGAATGTGCATGTGGGTATGGCTGCATTCAACATGGAGAGCTTAAGTTTTGGGAAATGTATGTGCTCAATGATCAACTCCAACTATATAAGGACTAAACATACTCAAGTTTCAAAGACAAAATTTGACTCAAATGAAAGATAGAGACATGGTGTTTCACCTCTTACTTCATGTTCTATGTCAATAGAGTCGTTCTTATTGAATTCTTTGTCCTTTACTATGTGATCCAATCAAAATAATACCATTGTAATTGTCTGCACAGAATCCATTTCATATTACATATTCATGGCAAGGATGCTATTGCTTTCACTTATGCATACTTAGGCTGAGTTCACACAGACTTGCGGCACACTTTGTGCTTCCAACTCTACAAGTTTTATTCGTTAATGAAAAGAACGTCGTGTTCCAAGTCCACCAAACAATGAGCCTACCTCCTCCATTGGAACAAAATATACCGGGTTGACAATACATACAATCCGCATTCTCACAAATTCTATCATCCACATTAATTCATTGTGGATGATGGAAGACACACACCTGACCTCGTACAATGAATGAAAGACACACACCTGACCTCGTAAGGTAGAGGCACTCATACATTTGGATATGCTCAAAAGTTGAACATGTCCATTGAGTTAGATTTGAAGCCAAGCACTCTGCTCCACGACATTCAAAGCTTACCACTACACCACATCCGTTTGGACGACTTTGAAATAATTTGCAACAGATAGTAGGGATGGATATCACTTGAGTATGTTTTTGATGACCTCTTTCCATTTAAGTTGAATGTTGCTTGTGAACTTACCTACAAATTTGACATGTTCATTTATTTCAATTGAATTATACATACCTTTAACTCGAATTCTAATTGGTGCTTCATATTGAGTTTCAAGGCTTGATTTCAATTCATAACCACATCCACCCCCTCTAGACCTCTGCATGCTCTAGATGTGCCAACTTGCATACAATTCAACAAACACAAACAAGTATCAAATAGTCATGGTGGACACAAATCAATTTAAAAGCAAAAGCAAACACATGGTCATTCTATGCAAGAATAACAATTTTTGTAAGATCCAATAGTCTATCGAAAAGATCATATATACCAATCCCTACTAACTCGGCTTGTCATATCGCTATTCCTTTTCCCCCTTGATCTCTCACTGCCCAAAAACTTCTTCATATATTTTTATTTTATTTTGATGTTTACATCTTTTTCTTTTTTTATGCTTCATCCAAACGCAGTGTTTTTATATTTATTTATTCCTTTACTCTTTTCATTTACAAAAGTCAATCTATGGAAAAATCGATTGCCACTCAACCACCCAGCTAGATTTACTGCATCCATCTATCAATTCGACATAGAGCATAACACATAGGACCGGATCCATATGAAATCGATGTCAATTGGTGGCTCTAGCCACTTGGCCAGGGTGAATTCACCTACCTATCGACTTGCATAGATATGTGACATCATATAGGTCATTCCATACCACAAAACTAATATCAACTCATAGTGTTGATCACCCAATCAAGGTAGTTCCATTTTACCTCCATTGGAGTACTTGCCACTTTGGCATCCTGCAAGTGAAACTTCTTCAACATATCCTGTTGTATTTTTTCTGAGTAATGTATATTCCTGAGTTAGTATAGACTAACTCAAGCCCAAGAAAATACTTCAATAGACCAAGATCATTGATCTTGAACTCCTTCATCATCTGGCTCTTGATTTGTCTGATTCCATTACCTGTAATTATGATGTCATCAACATAAACACAAAGGTATATTACCTCTGAATTACTTCTCTTGATGAATAGAGAAGTATCTGCCTTGCTCATAACAAAACCTTGGTCTTGGAGGTATGTAGTTAACCTGTAATTCCATGCCCTAGGTGCCTGCTTCAATCCATATAAAGCCTTTTTTAATTTGCAAACATATGTTACCTTCTTAGGGTCCTCATAGCCAGGAGGTTTGACATATATACCTCCTCTGAAATCCATCCATTCAAGAAAGCATTATTGACATCCAATCGGTACATGTTCCAATTTTTTGATGCAGCCACACTTACCAACACTGATAGTTGGCATCTTGGCCACATGAGAGAATTTCTCTTCATAGTCAATGCCTTGGGTTTGTGCAAAACCCTTGGCTACCAATCTGGCTTTGTACCTATTAATTGTGCCATCAGAATTTCTTTTAAGTTTATAGATCCATCTGGATCCTATTACCTTCATGGAGTCCTTCTTTGGTACTAACTCCCATGTATCACTCTCCTTGAGTGCTTCAATCTCCTCATCCATAGCTTCTTTCCATTCTGTCTTGGTTATGGCTTCTTCATATGATCCTGGTTCTTCAATTGACAAATCTTTGGCAAGATAAATGTTTAGTAACAAGAGATGTATCATATCCATATCTGATAGGTTTTTTGTTTTCTCTTTGTGATCTTCTGATTGATTGAGTTGAAGATTCAAGTATGTCTTCAAGCTTCTTCATCTTCATTTTGCCCTTGGACTTCCATGCCTTGAACTCTTCAAGGTTGATAGTATCTTCATCATCTGAACTTGAGTCTTCATTCTGAGTAGGTTCCTCCTTTGCAAGACTTGGAAACTCCTCTTCCAAATCATAGGGTAGTTTAACCTTCCTGCATTCATTCTCATACCAAGAATCATTTTCATCAAAGACAACATCTCTACTCACCATGAATCCCTTATTGGTAGGGTTATAAAACCTGTAACCTTTTTTATTTAGATCATATCCAATAAAGATGCACTTTTCAGCCTTTGGGTCTAGCTTTCCTCTTATTTGAGAAGGAATGTGTACATATGCTACACATCCAAATATCCTGCAATGGTCTAGTGAGGGTCTCTTACCATGCCATGCTTCATAGGGTGTCATGCCATCAAGGGACTTAGATGGTAACCTGTTTATCTCTTCTCATCTACCCCATTCTGTTCAGGAGAATACCTTGTGGTTATTTCTCTTTTGATGCCTCTGTCCTACAAGAAGTTTTCAAACTCATTGGAGAAGTACTCACCTCTTCCATCTAACCTTAGCCTCTTCAAATTCTTTCCTGTCTGATTTTCAACAAGTGCAAGATATTTTTTAGAACAATTAAACACATCATCCTTGTGCTTCATGAAGTACAATACAATCCATCTGCTATAATCATCAATAAAAGATACATAGTACCTTGATCCTGAGATTGAGGGGTCTTTGCTTGGTCCCCATACATCTGTATGGACAAGCTCTAGGTAGTCTTCATGCATGTAACCTTTCCTTGAGAAGGGTAACTTGTGAGACTTCCCAAATTGACAAGCACCACACTTGTAAATCATATGTTGCTTGGATACATTAGGTATTCCAAGCACACATTGATCCCTGCATATTTGCTTCAAAGTTCTTTCTCCTATATGCCCTAATCTTTTGTGCCAAATCTCAAGCTCTGAAAGTGTTTGATCTTTATAACTGTATAGTGCAATATTCTTTGTGTCTTCTAACTCAAAAGTGAAAAGTCTACCTGATTTTTCTCCTTTAGCAATCCTCTTGAACCCATGCCTTGGATCCTCCACAAATGCTCCATATTGGTTGAATCTAACTTGCAAACCTTTCTCCACAATCTGTCCAACACTCATCAGATTTTTGGTAATGGTTGGTACATAGAATACCCTGCTCAACAAATTCTGATTTCCATCACAAGTCTTAACATTTCCAACTTTAACTACTGAGTGCTTGGTGTCATCACCTGTTTGGACTTGATGCTTACCTTTTGGTTCCTCAAGATCAGAGAGTAGTGCTACATTGCCAAGCACATGATTTGAGCATCTTGAGTCAATTTAGAATAGATGGTCATCATTTGTACCTGATTTTGAAGTCATGTTCATGATCAAAAGAGAGTCATCCTGCTCCTCTGTGTAGTTGTTGTAGTCATTTCTAGATTTGAATCCTCCTTGGTAGTTGCCATTGTAATTATTGTTGTAATTGTTGTTGTAGTTGTTGTTGTAGTTGTTGTTGTAGCCTTGGTGATGATTAAATCTACCTCTTGACTGTGAGTATCCACCTCTTTGGTATCCTCTTCCTCTCTGATTCTTGTAATTCATGAAACGCTCATCTATAGTATGATTTGATAAACCACAAATTTTGCATGGTGAGGAGTTATAGGATCTCCCCCTACCTTGCTTACCTCCTCTACCCCTTCCTCTTGATGATCTACCTCTCCCTACATAGTTGGCTTGGGAGGTAGAGCCTTCATCTTCCACCTTCTTGCTCTTGCCTTTATCTTTAGACTTCTTATCAGTGTATAGGGCAGAAGACTTATTACCTTTGGATGTATCTCCATTCTTGTTGAGCTTTGCTTCATGAGTAAACAATTGTCCCATGAGAGTTGTAAGATCTGGAATTTGTATGTCCATGTAAAGGTCCATGGCAGTGGTGAATCTTTCCCATTTGTCATCAACCTTGATCCCATTGATCACTTGCCTTACAATCTGCTCTTCTTCAACTCTTCTCCTATGCTTGCTAACTGATCTGCTACATCTTTAATCTTGGTCACAAATTCTGAAACAGCTTGCTTAGGTTGCTTCCTTAATGTTGTGAATTCAATCCACAACTGATTTTTCCTAGCCCTTGTGTTGGAGGAAAAATAAGATGACAAGGTTTCCCAAGTCTCTTGGGATGTCTTACAATTTCTAATATGTGGCAAAAGAAAATCAAAGATGGAGTTGAGTAAATAAGACCTTGCCAATGCATCCTTAGCACACCATGTGTTGAGCTTTTCATGTTCTTCCTTTGTTGGCAATCCTCTTGTTTTGAATGAGGGCAATTCCTCATCTCCTGAGATGTATCCATAGAGACTCCTTCCTTGTAAGTAGGTCTTCATCCTTAGAGACCATGCTTGATAGTTGTTCCTATCCAATTTATCAATAAATGAAGGAAAACCATCTCCCATTTTACCTTAGTTTGCTCTAATACCACTGTTGGAAAGATGGATGGATGCTCCAAGAGATTGAGTAGGTACTGCCAAAACCTGCTTTGTACCAGCCCTCTTTTGCTTCAGACTTGATAAGTGGACCTCCTTAGCTTTCCAATGACACCATAACATGGCCTATGTACTTTGGAAATAATGTGTGCAATGATTGAACCAAAACAGATAACTTTGAAACTCACAATCTCAAGAAAACCTTCTATTTATGTCTTCACACCTGTTGGATCTTTTGCTCAGTATGACCAGCACAGTAGGAATTGGAAAAATTCCTTTCAGTGGTATCTAATTAGCTTAGCAAGCTAGCTATTCCAAGTGAAACGCTGTAAAAAGAAATCAATTTAGCAAGTAAAGCTATACCCCCGATTTTTTAGGACTGTAGCAGACTTTGACCAATGATCACCTCGACGCGTATTTCTCTGAAATGGCTCAATAGAATCTCTTCAAACTTTGCTAGTACGTAGAAAACTTTGAGCTGAATCCAAGAAGCTTTAGATCATCGAATTTGGTGAAGAATTGACTGAGATATGCACTTCATAAGTTGACAGATTTTTTAGTAGTATGACAGAGAACTCAGAAATGAACAATGAGAAAGTATGTATTAATGAACACTTGTATACAAATCCATTGGCATGAATGTCATTGCCTAATGGTGTAGATAGGTGTGGGCTAGAGTGTAGACCTCACACACAGTCAAAAACAGTAGTGTGAAGTTCGGGAGTGATGAGTTCTACCCGCGACTTTTCCATGACCATTTTTATAGAGAATTAGTAAAAATTTGAATTCAAATTCAAACTTTTGGCTCCCTATGATCAAGCTCCTATATCCTAAGAGATATTCCTTCAATCAAAGAGCTAACTTTTTCTACGAATCCTTTTGGTAGGTGATTACAAAAGATTCCAAGTCAATTTGACTTTTACAAGGAGATAAAGTGGTAATTAACCACTAGCACTACTTCCTATGCTTCTTCACATATGTAGGGTCTTCAAAATATATTTCAAGCCAAATGTGTAGGCTTGTGATTTACACCAACATGTTAGATGCAAAGCTTTGGCATGCATGCTTTGGTCATCCGAGTTTTGCTAGTTTGCTACGCTTGCTAAAATCTAAAATGGAGTCCTCTTTGCCCAAACTTAAGGCCCCTATTAAACATGTTTGTGAAAGTTGTATTTTGGGGAAAATGTGGCATTCCTCATTCCCAAAAGATGGTTCAGTTCGAGCTACTCAAAAATTGCAACTTGTTCACAGTGATGTCTGTGGTCCTATGCAGACACCCACTTTTGGAAACTATCTTTACTTCATGAATTTAATGGATGATTTTTCTAGGAATGCATGGGTATATCCATTGAAAGCAAAGTCTGAAGTGTTTATGTGCTTCAAACAATTTCTGGTTTTGGCTAAAAAATTTGTCGGCATGTAAAATGGGCACCCTCCATTATGATCAAGGGGGGGTATATGTCTTTTGATTTTAATGCATTTCTAGCTGAATGTGGGATAAAAAATTAGTGCATAGTGCCATATACACCTCAACATAATGGAGTTGCTGAACAGAAGAACAGGTCACTCATGGAGATGGTGAGGTGTATGGTCAAGAGTCAGGCTTTACCACATAGTTTTTGGCTTTAGGTTGTTATGTGTGCAGCATGTGTACTTAACAGGTGTCCCACTAAAGCATTGTCGTTTGTCACTCCATATTGGCTTGGCATGGTTGCAAGCCATCTATTGCTTACCTGTGTGTTTTTGGTTGTTTGGCATATGCATTAGTGCCTAAACAACAATGCAGGAAATTGGATCATAAAGCAGTGAAATGTATTTTTGTTGGGTATAGTTCTAAAAGCAAAGGCTATCGTCTATATCATCCACAAACTAAATGCATTTTGGTTAGTTGTGATGTTGTTTTTGTGGAAGATGCTATCCAGACATTACTTCAATGTACTAAAGAGACATCACTTAGCTCCAAAGACATGTATGACACTTTGCTCCCTTTCTTTACAGGTGGATAGTCTAGTGCCAGTCCTAATGAGGCAACTTCTCAGCCTTTAGAGGTCTCATGTGATGATGCAAATCATTCCATTTCTGATGCAGATTTACATGATGCACTTGTTGATGAGAGAGTTGATATTTAGGAGGCAAAAATTATGCCAAAATGGCTAGTACAAACTTTGCCTGACAGCAAATTAGATGGACCTCTATCATATCATACTTGTTCTAGCTCTCATAGTGCTTCTTTTGTATCAGATTGCTATGATATGGCTACCTCTAGTCTCTTGATGAGAATGAGCTTGTTTCATTTGATGAAGCACAAAATTTAAAAAATTGGATGGCTTCTATGCAATATGAATATGATTCTATAATGAAGAATGATACGTGCTCTTTATGTGACTTGCCTCCTCACAAGAAGGCCATTGGCGCTAAGTGGGTATACAAGCTGAAGCATAAGCCTGACGAAACAGTTGACAGGCATAAGGCTAGGCTTGTTGCAAAGGGTTATGCTGAGGAAAGAGGCACTAATTTTGATGAGACCTTTGCTCCTACATGCCAAATGACTATTGGTCGTAGCATCTGTGCACTTGCAGCTCATCATGGTTGGAATGTACATCACTTGAACACTAAAAATGCGTTTATGAATGGTGATTTGCATGAAGAAGTGTACGTTTTTTAGCCTCGTGGCTTTGTGCAAAAAGGGCATTAAAAACAAGTGTGTAGGTTGAAAAAGGCATTATATGGTTTGACACAAGCACCACGTGCTTGGTATGAAAAGATATATGCCTACCTGATTTCACATGTTTTTGAGAACAATCCAACAGAGAGCACCTTATATGTTAAACATGCTAATGATGTGCTTCTTATCATTGTTGTGTATGTTGATGTGGTCACTAGTCCTCATGTGAAGAATATTTCTGATTTTAAGGCTGATTTGCATGCCTCATTTGAGATGTCAGATTTGGGG
This sequence comes from Ceratopteris richardii, assembly GCA_020310875.1. NCBI lineage: Eukaryota > Viridiplantae > Streptophyta > Polypodiopsida > Polypodiales > Pteridaceae > Ceratopteris > Ceratopteris richardii. The sequence continues at coordinate 137,571,986 of CM035406.1, forward strand.
CATTTGCATCATTATTTGGGCATTCAATTCATGCAAGTTGATGGTGGAATAGCTTTGTGTCAAACAAAATATATTGACATATTATTGCATCATTTTGGCCTTGAAGACTGCAAACTTATTGACTCTAGTATGGAGACAAGTATATGATTGAGTCTTCATGTTACTGTTAGTGTCCATGTGAAAGGCCAAATTGGCATCTGACACTTCTTTGTATATGTTCTTTAATAAACCATATTGTGGCCTGGTCAGTCACAGATTGTAAGTTCGGTCGTAGTCGTAAGAAGTCTCTCTTTGTGTTCCCTCTGTACTATGGTTTTCTGTGTATTCTGCAGCCTCTGTGTGGAGTACTATGTGCGGCCTTAGGATCTCGGTTTTCTACTCCAAGGATATCATTGTGGAGCTCTCAATAAGCAAAGCGCATCGTGGTGCATCGCCATCAAATATCTTCACTGGTATCAGAGCGGTTCGATGCAAAAGCTTTGTTCCTTTTATGCAAGTGAAGCGAGCCCCCCCCCCCCCCCCTTGGGTTTCTCCAAGGTTTATGACTAAGGTGGTGACACAAGGCATACACCTTGGCATACCTTGTCATCCGAGTCACCAAAGTCACTGTTGTCTGTGCACGAGGGTGGATCTCAACGATCAAGGAAGATAGAGGTTCCCAGTACTTCCCAGGAGGTCACCCATCCCAGTATTGTTCCCCCTGGAGCTCTCTTAACTGTGGCAATCTCTTGCCACTAAGATACACTCGTGGTGTTTGAAGAAGGGGAAAGACTAAGTTTGACATTGCCTTGAACATGTTTTGGTCCCTGAAAGCTTCATTCTTTGCTTTCAAAGCCTATTTTTGAAGCATTTTTGGGGTGTCTTTTGGAGCCATTTTGGAGTACTTTTGCACATAGTTCTATTCACACAATTCCAAGAACATCAAGAAGAGTGTTCTTTGTACTTCCCTGACAATAAATATCAACCTTTGGGGCTGTGTTTTTAAGCCACACTCATAAAGCTATAGATTTCTTGAAAGGTTTTCAATTTTGGTGGGAGAAAATGCTGCAACTTTATGCAGGTTTTTTGAGCTTAAAACGTCAGAGTTGACAGACACTTGCAGGTGTTGTTGGTTAGTTTTTTGGGCTGTGCATTCAGCTTTTTAGCATCATTTTACTGCATATATTAAGCACATACACACCGTGGATACAGCTTGGACTAGCTCTAAGTCCTCCATTTGGACTAGCTGTAAGTCCCCCATTGCAACAAATCCAAGCAACATGCACAAGGTAGTCATCTTGACCACTGGAGAGAAGATTTCCTCAAAATCAACACCATGTTGTTGCTTAAAACCCTTTGCAACAAGTCATGCTTTATACTTTGGAGAAGCACTGTCTGATCGAAATTTTATCTTATATACCCATTTACATGGTAAAGCTTTCCTGCCATTAAATCTTGGCAAAGGTACTAAATCCCAAGTACCATTCTTGTGAATAGAATCCAACTTACTCTTCATGGCACGGTTGTTGGTAGTCTCATGTATGCTATGGTAGCTACAAGACCAAACATTGCATTTGCAGTGGGAGTTGTGAGCATATATATGTCTAATCTTGGCAAGAAACATTGGGAAGCGGTCAAGATGATTTTGAGATATCTGAGTGGCACTAAGGATAAGTGTCTATGCTTAGGTAGAGGGTAAACATCCATTATCGGTTGCACAGATTCTGACTATGCTGGTTGTGTAGACAATTGTAAGTCTACATCAGGGTACATTTTTCATTTTGTTGGAGGTGTGTTGACAGTATACGGGAAGAAGCAAGTACGGACACACATGCAGATCTAGCACTAAGGCAACCCTTCATTTTTTTTTCAAAAACCCTTACATCATTCTTAAGTGAGTCTCATCACAAAAAACCCTTGTAAATATCATTTCACCTTTTTGTAGCTCCATTTTGTACAAGCCGAGGAGTCCTCGAGCTTGGGGAGCCTTAGAAGTAGTTGCCTGCCAATTTTCATAATTTTTAGATCTCGTTTGAGCCCTCAAATAAGCCCTGGAACCTAATTTTTAACTAGGCCGGACACTAGGTCTGGACAGGGCCAAAAGCTAGTCAAAAACTATAAATAGAGCTAGAGAGCTCATTTTTGAGGGTAGCTTCTTGTAGTTTGAGCTTGTATGAGAACTTTCTTGCAATAGAAGTGATTCCATTGTCTTACTCTCTTTGTTCTTGCCGTGTGTGCGCGTGTGTGTGTATGTGTGTGCATGCTTGTGTGCTTCTCACTCACGCACTTGTGCTTCCACTTGCTCGTGGTCTTCATACCATCCTCACGTCTTCCCGGATTGACATTAAAGGAGGTGCTACTCATCACTGAGCTACACCAAATTTTGGCGCCGTTGCCGGGGATCGAGCTTTGAGGACGAGCGTGTGATGGTAAGACGTAGAGAGGACGCGTTGGAATGGTAAGTAGTAGGTAAATTTCTGATTTTTCTCCATCTCCATTTTCATCTTCACCTCCTTCTCCATCTCCACCTCCACCTCCTTCCCCACTACATATTCCCTCTTCCTTATCATTCCCTCATTTGTTGTGTGCGAGTTTGAGAGAGAGCGATTGTGCGTGCTTGTTTTTGTGTGTTTTTTGCATGTTTCTTGTAGGTGGCAGCTCCATCATCATCTCCAGCAAGCTCAGCAGGTACAGAAATTGTCTGCACAGTCCCCGAGGCGTTGAGCTCGAGCTATCGCGACACTCCGAAAATTTCACCCGATCACGATTCTGAGTGCACCACGACACTGCGCAGGCCTAGAGCTCCCAGGAACACTAGACAGAACAGAAAAATTCACCATATCCTGAGCTATCGCGACACTCCGAGGTATCGCGACACCCCGCGACCTATCGCGACACTCCGAGGTATCGTGACACCCCACGAGCTATCGCGACACTCCGAGCTATCGCGACACTCCGAGCTATCGCGACACTCCACGAGCTATCGCGACACTCCGAGGTATCGCGACACTCCACGAGCTATCGCGACACTCCGAGGTATCGCGACACTCCGAGCTATCGCGACACTCTGAGGTATCGCGACACTCCGAGCTATCACGACACTCCGAGCTATCGCAACACTCCGAGCTATCGCGACACCCCACGACCTATCGCGACACTCCGAGGTATCGCGACACCCCACGACCTATCGCGACACTCCGAGCTATCGCGACACTCCACGACCTATCGCGACACTCCGAGCTATCGCGACACTCCGAGCTATCGCGACACTCCGAGCTATCGCGACACTCCACGAGCTATCGCGACACTCCGAGCTATCGCGACACCCGACCCGACCTATCGCGATACACGGCCTTTAACGCATGAAAATTGAGAGTTAATTTTTGAGTGATTGAAAGGGTAGTTGAGCTTGATTTTAGGCACCTTGGTATAACTTTAGGACCTTGGAAGTGGGCAAAAGGCCTAGAAACCAGAGAGGGATCTCCTGAACCCTGAGTGCCTGTTTTGACCCTTTAGTGCCTGAATGGTCATAACTTGACCATACGAACTCCGATTGATGAGATTTTGGTCTCGTTAGAAAGCTTGTTGAGAATCCCAAGTAGACCTCGACTGGTTTTTGTAAGAATCATATGCGGAGTTTTAGAACATGCATTTTTAAGTTGACCTTTAGGTGGAACTAAGTGGTTCTCAGATTCAGGGGGTACAGTGAGCTACTCCAAGGGGGCTAAAATTATTGAAGTGTGTCTTCCAAATACTTGTGGCAATAGAGCTATACTAACAGGTGTGCTTTTGCAGGAACTTTGTGTGCGCTCAAGGCAATCTAGAGCAAGCTAGCAAGGGTGAGTACCGAGCTTGGGAGAAGGCTTCCTGGGCTTGTGTAGCAGTTTGGTCAACCAGCTAATTGAGGTTGGAAGATCTCTCAACCCTCCTTTGTCAATTCCTAGCCTAGGCTAAGTACGACTTAGGTGTGGTAATTAACTAGGGCAACGTTAGGCACGAATCAAGTCCAAGAGAATTAATCAACCAAGTGCAAGAAAATAAATAGGTCTTAAGTGCGAAAACCCTAAGGGACAAAAGATAAACGGGAATCAATCACTTATCAAGTGCGGAAATTCACTTAAGTACTCCTGACGACGCAATTTCAGACAAGACGATAAACATAATATTCAACTAAAAAGAACAAAGTGATTGGTGCAAAATCAACCTGCGACGAGAGTGTGCTTGGGTTCCAGGGGGTAAATAAATCAGGCATATGAACCTTAGATCAGGCAGACACTTAGGCCGAGACAGACAAAGCCTCAAATCTTCTGAAGCTAGTGTCAATCACACTGCCAGGTCTTGGGCCTAGCAGTTGAGTGATTACCCATACACTCCCAGATCAGAAACAAGTGATTCCGAGATGTCCTATCACATGGAGAGATCAGTAGGTAGTTCAGGGTTGGCTTATCTAGAAAAGCCAGAAGGGCCTTATAAGAATCAATTGGAATATATCAGGACGAATCGTCTAGGTGCTCGCATCTACGAAGACGGATTGAGAAGATCGGTGGTCCAGATTAAGAACCCCGATCAACCCCATGGATTAGACCATCCGGTAGTCAAGTTTGAGAATGGAGCCTACCTGGATAAAGAAGGGACCATATATGTAGTCACCACTCTTCCTGATAGAACTGATGAGTTTGGAAATGTGATTGCAGAGACCGACATGGGTGATATAGAGCAAAGGAACTTAGAGAGAGAGCCAAGAACTCCCCGTGGTAAATCTGTCTTGACCAGAATCATGACCCCAGAATGGATTCCACAGGATAATAAAAGCATAGATCTGCTTTTAAACCGAGAAACCGATGAGGCTTTTTGGAGATATAAATCTTCTCAATCTCAGGAAGTGAGTGCCCTCACAATCTATGAGTTTAAAGACCCTGATAGCCCAGGTCAAGTGACCTACCTAGACAATGCATCAGAGAGAATCTTTGTGGTCACAGAGCATGGCAGACATGCCTACACATGGAAGGGAGAATTTGTTTTTCCCCAATCGAGGTCTAATGTGTCCTTTGGTCACCAAGGAGCTGGGACCTCCCAAGCTCATGGAGCTCAAAGAGATAGAAGTAGAGACAAACCTGAGGTAAATTTTGCCAACTCCCTGGGAAGAGAAAGAACGGGAACAGAAAGGAATAGAGTAGAACCTGAGAGACATAGAACCCCATGGAATCACCGGGACATTGATGATTTTCCTTTGCCAAGGCCGAGAGAACACACTAGGACCCTACGACCAACTCAACTGGTGAAGTCCATGAAGAATTATTTCGATGGCACGGGAGACCCTTATGACCATGTGGCAAAATTTCGACAAGTGTTGAAAGCTGAACAGGTGGAGGACCTATTCACACAATATAATGCTTTCGGTCTAACCCTTAGGAACACTGCCCTTACGTGGTTCCAACCACTGAATGAGAGGCATTTCAGAAACATAGACCAACTCTTAGAGGCATTTATTGTTGAGTTTTCTAAGAGTGGAATCAGGCATAACACCTCCTCACTAATTCACAGCTTCAAACAAACACCTCAAGAGACGGTCAGACTAGCTGGAAGAAGATTTAGACAATACCTGGAGAGATGCCCGATGCCGGAGTTACCCACACCAGCCAAACAAGTGGCCTTGTTCCTAGATGGATTGTTGAGCACTAAGCTCAGGTCGTATGTGTACCTGAAGGATCCCAGAACGATAGAAGAGTGCGTGCGCATGTGCATAGACATTGAGGACAATCTAGGTGAGGAATTAGAACTATCAAAAATCTATAAGGATTCGGATAGCTCTAGTAAACAGACATCTGGTCAATCCACATCCATCGAGGAACTTGCAGAGAAGGTAGCCCAAAAACTAGGTGTCTCTAGCAAGCAAATTCCGAGATTTGCCCCAGTTAAGCGGTGTTACAATTGTGGCGGTGAACATATGGCAAGTGTATGCCCCATTATGGCCCAACCCCAGGCGAATCCTAGTAGCCAGTACTGCACCATAGAGCGCAGGTACACCAATCACGCGGCACAAGACTGCCCATATAACAAACAAACTGTTAGGCAAAATTATCCTCAGCCATATCCACAACATGGTAGGTACCAGAATCAGTACCCATCACCACGACCACAACAAACTTATCAGCCACCTTATCAAGGGTAGCAGAGACCTCAACCAGTCCTAGTGCAGCAACCCCCTGCTCCAACCAATGTGATCCCAGTGAAATATGCATCTACTGAAGAAAATCCGAATAGAGCCATAGTTCCAGTCACCCCATTGCTATCAGACAGTGATCCAAGTGACCATAGTTTTGACTCCACACATATTGATAGCCCACATGCTTACTACATGCAGTCACCCGAGCATAACGAGTCATACTATTATGAGGACCCAAGTGAAAATAATGGGGAACCTGAGTATTCTAATGTTATGTACACAAACCCCAACTCTAGACCTCAACCTAGGCAGGTACGACCTCCATTTCCTAGAGGACCATGCTTCAGGTGTCAGGGAGATCACCTTATATGTGATTGTCCACTACCTGCCCCTACACAGCCTCAACAAGTAACCGTTCAGGGCTTCTATCAAGACTGCGGGAAAGAGCATCTCCTACGAGATTTCCCGAAGAACCCTAATAACATGCCTAAAATCACTCCTATCAATGTTGTTGGGTTAGTTGTAGACTCCACAGGGAGTGTGACTTCCACTGCACCTGTGCAGGTGATCACAAGAGCCCAGGCACTTCAACAACACCAAGGAGTTGGTCCCGAAAAAAGCCCCGAGGTGAGTGAAACAGAGAGCATACCCAAAAAGAGAACTAGCGCCTGGAAGGATAGTCGTGAAAGAATGAAGAGGCAATGGGCAAAAAAGATAAACGAACTTGAAGAAAGCGTGAGAGAAACCAAGGCAAAAATCACAGAGATCACATCGCAACCGCACTCCCACACACTTCCACCACTACCATCCCCATCACCCTCCATTTCTCCACCCTCTAATACACCCCTCGTAACCCACCCACCACCCCGAGTAGGATCAGTATTAGCTGACCCCACTCCTGAAGGCTTAGACATGATGTTCAAGGCCTACCAGGCTCGACTTCAAGAAGGGCCAACAGCTGCAAACCTAGACAAGAGTTACCCCAGAGCAGATTTAGAGATTGAACGGATGAAAATGTGCATGAAAATGGTAGAACAAGCTCAAGCTATACTTGAGACTAGTCAAAAGTTCAATCAGACAAACTCTGTCAAGCCGGATTTGCATTTCCAAGGCTTACTAGAAAGATTAGAGCAGTTGGTAAACAAATCACAAGTTTCTTTACCTCCACAGGCTCAACCAGTTGTTGAAAGAGGAAGCTCACCACAAATGGGAGCTTATGTTCCTAATTCTACGGATACTGGAATACCTCCTTCAATACAACAGTACTCTCCAGAGTTCTTGCGGGAAATACAAGAAGAGAAATGGGCCAAGGAGAAGGGTGATTCCCCTCCCATTCCGGAGATTGATGATCTTCGTGATCAATTTCCCCAAGACATTCCCTCTATCTATGGGGATCAAGCAGAGCAACAAGAGGATGAGAGATTAGATTTTGAATCTAATTCTTTACAAGAGTTGCCTCATTTCACAGGCCCATGGGAATCTGAATCTCTCCAGATCAGAGCTCCCACGATATTGGTAAGAAATGAAGACTCAGTGATTCCCAGGAACACTGATGTTGTGAAGAACACTAAGGTTCAATGTCACCTCACTGTAGAGGAACTCCTCAAGGCAAAACCGGAGCTCTGGAATCATGTGAAGGATCAGGTCCCAGAACTTGAATCCAATACACCAAAAGTAGGCTCTAAACAAAAAGTACCAGGGATACCTCTCGACAAGATAGGAGACATGAGCGAAGGTGAAGAAGGTAACACTTATCTTCCGATCACCTATCAAGGTTACACAACCAAAGCAATTGTGGATTCGGGTGCCGGTGTTGCTATTGCAACCACCTCCCTGTGGAAGCGATGGGGCAAACCCACCTTAAGACCAACGAGAATGAAACTTCAAATGGCAGATGGTCATTTTGAAAGACCTCTCGGATTGCTTGAAGGGATAACTCTAACCACTTGTGGTGTAGAGTTTGAACATACGTTTGCTATATGTGACTTTGAGAAGAATAATGTTTATGAGATGATCCTAGGAAGACCCTTCCTACGACAATTGCAAATAGTGCAGGATTGGGGAACCAACTCCTTGTACTTACAGCACTTAGGGGTCACCACCAAGGTCAATCTGAAGGATCACACCTTCAGAGATGTACCACCCCTACAGTGGAATCCTATCCACAAAGCGAAAGAAGACTCTATCTCCGTGCATTCTGGAAGTTCACCTGAACCATCCTGGTTGCATGAAGATACTCACTTGTGGATGTGCAAGGTCGCAGAGGAAGAGGAAAAGCGCCTAAAAGCGAGAGAAGAAGGAACTCCCCCAGGAGATCGACCAATAAAAGACCCAGCCTATACTCCAATGATATTTCCAGATGAGGAATTTGAGCCTCATGGTTGGGCAGAAATCTTAGCTACCATGGACATTGCAGTCAATGAGGAACAATGGACACCCCATTGTGATGAGGAGGGTTATGATATTTCAGTGTTCATGTGTCAGCCCTTGTTGGAAGAGTGTGATCCTAGTGAGTTCATAGAAGAAGAAGAGAATGACGATGATCTAGAATCCATTGTGATGGATACATACTTTGACTCAGAGGAACACTACTTAGAAGACCTAGGGGTGTTAACACAAAAGGAAGAAGAACCCCTTGCGAGCATTAAAACGATAAGTTCCAAGAAAGGAAGTGAAGGAGGTCAGAAGAAAAAGAAAAGGAAAGCAGTGAGACAAGAAGAGGAAGAATCATTGTTTGAAGTACCAGAAAATTTCAAGAAATATGAGGTGGAAGACCGGAAAATTTTGGTACGAATGCCTAAGAGAGAGGCCATTATAGGAGAAGCATATGACAATAAAGAAAAGACCAAAAAAATTGTAGTGACCATTGAAGGGCACGAAGAGCGATGTACGTACATAGGAGACGACCTAAGTGCAGAAGAAGAAGCAGAGCTTGTAGCGCTATTAAGGGAATATAGGGATGTGTTCGCATGGCACTATAGAGACTTGAAAGGAGTAGATCCAGAGATTTGCTCTCATACGATTCCAATGACCGCTGAGGCCAAGCCCACCAAACAAAAACCCTACACATATAATGACAATTATGCAGCCAAAATAAAAGAGGAAATTGACAGGCTGATTGAAGCCGGATTCATCTATGAGATTGAGCACACTAAATGGGTGTCTCCCATTGTAGTGGTGCCCAAGAAGAATGGGAAATTGCGAGTGTGCATTAACCTTAAAAAAGTCAATGCCGCTACGATCCGAGATAGTTATCCTCTTCCAATCACCAAACATCTATTGGAGCGTGTTGCAGGCAAGGAGTTTACAGCTTCCTTGATGGATTTTCAGGTTACAACCAAGTAGCCATTGCCCCCGAAGATCAGCACAAAACGGCCTTTGCCACAGAATGGGGAATCTTTGCATTTCGTGTGATGCCATTCGGGCTCACCAATGCACCTGCAACATTCCAAAGACTCATGTGTCATGTCTTCAAAGAGTTCTTGCGAAAGAGCTTAGAAGTATATGTGGATGATCTGTGCGCTCATTCCCAAGAGAGAAGTTACCACATCCCTGAGCTCAGGCAAATCTTCAACAAGTGTAGAGATTATCGAGTGTGTCTGAATCCAGAGAAGTGTGTGTTTATGGTACGACAAGGTAAGATCTTAGGTCACACTGTTTCTAAGAATGGAATTTCAACAGATGAAGACAAAGTAAGAGCAATAGCTGAGTTGCCCAGACCAAGGAATGTTAAAGAGGTACAAGCCTTTATGGGCCATTGTGGATATTACCGTAGGTTCATCCACATGTATGCCATCATAGCTAAACCTCTTTATGGGTTGTTAACAAATTTTGAATGGAGCGAGGAATGCGAGACTTCCTTCAACGAGTTGAAGAGACGTTTGTGCACAGCACCAATATTGACTACTCCGGATTGGAGCAAACCCTTTCATGTCCATGTAGATGCCTCCAATCATGCAATAGGATGTGTGCTAGCACAACCCACAGGTGAAGGAAACCTAGATTTGCCGATAGCATATGCTAGTAGGCAACTAAATGCAGCTGAACGAAATTATACCACAACGGAAAGAGAAGGCCTAGGTATGGTATATGTTGTGAAGAAGTTTAGACACTATCTATTGGCCAATAAGTTCAAATTTTTCACTGATCATCAAGCTTTACTATATTTGGTCAATAAACCTTGCAATACAGGTCGCTTAGTAAGATGGTTCCTCTTACTAATGGAATACGACTTTGAAGTTGTTGTTAGGAAAGGTAGAACCCATCTTAGGGCAGACCATCTTTCTCGCATCACTTCAGGAGAGCCACCGCAAGGAGTGTCTGATGAATTGCCCGATGCTTATCTGTTCAATTTAGAAGTTGTTCCTAAATGGGCAAATAAGTTGGTACCAGTCCTAACCTTCGGGCCTGCAAATAAAAATGTTAAAACAAGCAGAGAGGAAATTGTAAAATCGCTAAAGTATCAAATATTAGCCGGAAGTATGTACAAGCAAGATACCGAGGGCGTATTAGCTTGTTGTGTCGAGGAGGATGAACATGCTAGTTGGTTGCAACAAGCCCATGAGGGACTGCTAGGAAATCACTACCCTAAACAACGAACATTGCAGAATCTAAAACGTTTAGGGGTGTATTGGCCTAGCATGGACAAAGAAATACAAGAGTGGATCCACAATTGTCCAGTGTGCCAGAAGAGACCCCCAGTGGAGCATGCCACTCTTTATCACGTGTCATTAATCCCAGACTGGAGTGCTCCATTGGTCGAGTTCATGAGATCGGGAACATTACCCAATCAGGCTAGTCTTGCAAGAAAACGGAGCATGGAGCAAGAGGCTCAAGACTATGCCTTAGTGGGAGACAACCTATATCGAAGAGGCAAGGATGGTTACCTAAGACTGTGCGTTCATGAATCAGACTACTTGAAAGTCTTAGAAACGGCACACAGCGGTGTTGCAGGCGGACACTTTGGGCCTGACAGAGTAATTAAGACCATTCTATTCTCGGGACTTTGGTGGCCCACTCTTCATATGGATGCACATACCTATGTGAAGAGTTGCGACACATGCCAACGTGCCCAATATCCGATAAGAAAAGATGAAATGCCCTTAAGGCCAATGATGGGAGGACGTGCATTTTCAAAGTGGGGTATAGACTTTGTAGGTCCCATCAACCCCCCAGCTAGAAACTCCCATGCGGAATACATTATTGTAGCCACAGATTACCTTACAAAGTGGGTGGAAGTAAAGGCCACGACAAAGAATGATGCTCAAACGATGGCTAAGTTCTTATTCGAAAATGTGTTCACTAGATATGGGTTACCAATAGAGTTGGTTAGTGATAGAGGTACGCACTTCTTGAATGAGGTCATTGAAAATCTCCTTCAAGAATTCATGGTGGTACATAAGAAGTCTGCACCCTATCACCCACAAGCTAACGGACAAGCCGAGAGCACGAATAAGATCCTATGTAACGTATTGACGAAACTGGTCAATAATAAACGCTCTGATTGGGACAAACAACTTCATCATGCTGTTTGGGCATACCGAGTTGCCTACAAAACGGTACTCAATGCCACCCCATTTCAGATGGTCTTCGGACAGAATGCAGTGCTACCACTAGATTTCCTACTCCCAGCTTTAAGAGTAGCACAAGAGCATGAGTGGAATGGACATGAGTTGTCCTCTAGGATCTTGGATCTAGAGCGTCTAGGCGAGACGAGGCTACGAGCAGCAGCAGGCATCTATGCTGCTAAGAAACGGCAAAAGGCATACTTTGATGCCCATGTGAAGGATAAGGGCTTGAAAGCAGGGGATCTAGTTTTAGTCTACACATTGAAACAACACGCAAGAAAGCTAGAAAAGAGAGGCTACGGACCTATGATCATTAATAGGATCTCCACGAGTGGAGCAGTACAACTAGCCACTTTAGAGGGGGATGTCCTCCCAAACTATATTAGCGGGTGCAGAGTCAAGCTGTATCAAGAACCCCTCACCGAGGAAATGCTAAGTCGACTCAATACTGCTAAACAACGTAAAGAGGAGGAAAAACGAATTCGAGAAGAAGCACAAGCAGAGGCCATAGAGCGCATTAAGCGCATGAAGCTAAAAAGACAAGGACTAGGGAGAGAACATTATAACCATCAGGAAACTTCACCCAGATATTCCATGGCCATGTGTCAAGTAAAGTCAACCACTCATCCTAGCATAGTGGACAGGAGACCATTCATTACAGTTAAGTTAGAACACGGCAACTCTTGCCAAGAACTCAAGGCTTTAATTGACTCAGGTGCTGCGACTAGTGCGATTAGATGGTCCCACTATAAGGATTCAGGAATAGAAATGCGGCCAATTGAGGCATACCTCATAGGGCTAGGAGGCATGGAAACCCCTTGCATGGGTGAGGTGGATCTTCCTATCCTCATTAAGAATATGACCATGACGGCGAAGCTACTAGTGTGCCATGATGACGACCTGATAGAACCCCTAATCCTTGGCCAAGATTGGCTATACGATCACTCCGTGGACCTAAATCTTAGACAAGGCTCCTTACAGATTGGAACCTTAGAGCAGAAGTGAGTGATACCGCTTGACTTCCCTAACGGCATTCCGCCTGACGGTTGTGACCCTAGACCCTATGAAACACATGCGACGGAAGACCGGAAGATCTTTGATCAGCTCAATCACGCTACGTCTACACCAACCCGCTTGGGCTTGGCTATAGACAGTTGTCAATCAAAAAGACGACAGGAGACCTTCCCTGGAACTTCCTGCAAACTAGAAGAGGCAGCCACCCATCCGCGAGGGCAGATGGACACAATCAGCGGGCAGATGGACACAATCAGCGGTCAGGTGGGTTGCATCAACAGCCAAATGAGCACGACACCCTACGGTGCTCATCCTTCCAAACTTGTTGCGGATAGGCCTAGATTAAAGTTAAAGAACGAATCATTTCCTAGTGGGCAGGTCACGCAAGTGTTGGAACTCCCTTCTTTTCCAAAGCAGAGCGTCCACCCGACCTCTCAACCTCAACCACAGTAGAGTCAACCACGAAGAAGGAACCCAGACCGACGGCAGTATCATAAGACGCAGCAAAGAAAGCAGCTTAGGCCAACCAAGGGAAGCGGCACCAGACAAATATGGGTGCAAAAAGGACAAAAAACACCGGAGAACTCCAACAAAGCCGAGATCGACAAGCAAAAGGCAGGGCAGAAACAGAATCAATATCCACCATCCCCTCGATCTGCTCCTACAAGTCCGAGCATTCGACAAATTTGGATCGCCAGGAAATACCTTACCCATAGACCCACACCCACGCAGATTTGGGTACCCAAAAGGTCTCAAATACATCACACACCCATCCAGAAACCTTTACCCATCTTTAGCTCTAAGAGCTACGACCCCTCTATCCAAGCATGGAGAATTAAACTGTGTACTAAACCCCCTGACCCAATTCTGTAAATCCACCCACACTAACAACAGGAGCATTCCGAGCCCAATGTGGCATACCCTAAACATGCATCTAGGATGACACTGACCTCTAACCGCCACTCACACTATCACAAACACTTCACCACTAACCACTGACCTCCGGGATTGTCATGTTAGTATTGTGAAGGGAACACCACTACATCTTGTTTCCTATACAACACTAATGTGCCTTTCGTCTTCCAGCAGATAAGCAACCTACTCTCATGGCAACAGCAGCAGGCACAAGCTCTCAGGCAGGATCTGGTGCTCCTATCAATTGGGATGCCATGCAAGTGGAAGCTCCACCAACGGCTCGGCCTAAAGAATTCTTGAATGTGCGAAGGATTCCCATTCCAGATCCCCCCAGCGGACTAACCGAAAGAGTAAGAGGGCACTCCCATTGGTTCAATGAAATGCCAGGGGATTTGGGAGACGCAGATCACATCTGGGAGTCAAAGATGGAGTGTGGAGGGGTTTGGTGGACCTTCCAATTCTTTTCCAGAGAATTTGAGACCTTACAGAATGCAGCTCCACTTCAGGATATCTGGCAAAAGGCAGGACTACAAGCTTACTTCAGTGCAGCTCTACCTAAACCCGACTTCCTCAGGTGCTACTACTTGATTGCTACGCTAAAACCTACCGGGGATAAAGATCATTCCGGCACATTCTGGGTGCCCTCCTTATCCAATCTGGAGGAGATGAGGAAGTTTGAACTAAATGTAACGTTAATCAGGGAAGCCCTTCAAATGTATGGCACTCATGTACCATCAGATCGCGACCCCTTGATACCAGAATCAATGAAAAGCAATAGAGTCAAGAAGCTCAAAGAAATGTGCGCCCTCACCCCCAACATCGCCATACCCCTGCGGATGTGTCTCCAGCACTTCGCATTTCCCGCTCAGGACCGTTTCACTCAGCCTCACAAGAAGATATGGTACGGGTTGTATTTAGCAGAGACCGGAAGCTTGCCCATTAAGATGCCGGTATGGATCTTAGATCAGGTATATGAGGCAGGCAAGCGGGGAGTGAGGAAGCCCACTCTACATGGTTGTTGTGCGCTGACAAGAATCATCTACAGATGTCTTGCATATGACGTGCCAGTTGCCCGAGCCCTAAAGTATGCACACATGGAGCTGTTCAAAGGGCGAAAGTCAGGGAGTCAGCCTGCAAAAAGAATGCGTGGATCCCTTTCACAGGTCTTGATCCCTCCAGAAGCCACCGCCGAAGTCTCCACTAGAGAGGAAGCCCAGGTGGCACCTATCACAATCCATCTCCAAGAGTCTCAACCAAGAGAGGTGGTACAGCCCACTCCTTCTGCCCCTCCACTACCTACCGATGCAGAATTTGCAGCGATGGCCACCTTCACCGAGGACCCAAACTTTGATTTTGAAAGATTTCTGCAGACGGTCCCCCTATCCGACAGTGAAGATTCCCTGGACAATGTGGGTCCGAGCGCATCTGCCCAAAGAGAACAGCCACGGGGCGAGACGAGCAGTGTACATGGGGAAGGAGTGGCACAACACCCTCATGACCAAAACACACAAGTGCAGGAAGGCGCACACAGAAATGACCCGCAAGACAGTGAAGAGGAGGCCCCTGCCTACACGGCACAACTCAGACGGCTGTACAAGACAATCAAGCAAGTCCAGAGAAGACATAAGATGACAGAAGCGGCGAATAGAGCTCTAGTGAACCAGATGCTTCAAGCCGAGAATGTGGACTCCAACTTTGTGGAATCATTGAATTTATTGGCAGAGACATGTGGGATCGGGGAGGCATTGAGGACAATGGTATATCAGGAAAACCCTGTCTACGATCAAGGAAGGATTGATACACGACCACGACGCGGGAAAATGATTCAAATGGAAACCTCTACCGCCTTGCCTACTATAATTTCAGAAGATGTTCACATGACGAGCCCGAGTCCCACCGGCGAACCTGAGGTAGTTACACACGTACCATCTCCACAGCCACCTTCCCTCCACCTTTCAGAACCCCTCTCCACTATTCCTCTTGAACAACCGACATCCACCCATCACGAAACCATTGTACACACCTCCGTTTTTACATCCATCCCTTTACCCACGTCCCACACTTCCACCCCAATTTTGGAACCTCACACCGGTCATCCGGCCAACGATCAAACCATAATAGGTCACCCTTCCTATCTCCCCACCCTTGGAAAACCACTTGCCAGTAGCCAGACCTCATCCCATCCTTTTCCATTCACTCACACCCAAACCCTATCCGCCACTCCCCTAGCAATTGACTCACACTCAACCCAAGTCACACAACCCTCATTCTGGACGAACCTTGTAAATATACTCCAACAGGTGGATACTTATAATAAAAAGTCCCTTTCCCAAACCCACTCCCCCACATTCACTGCCACCACTATCACACCACCCACCATTCCTGTATTCACAGTGCACGAATCACACACTCTCACGTCCGATCCCATGGACATCTCACCATCCACAGGATCACCCACCACCACTGTTATCCCAACATTACCACATATCATTTCACTCACGTCGCCATTCCCAAGCACTGTAGGCACAACATCCACTTTTCCCATTCCCACTTCCCAACCCCCTGCATCTTCCATACTTACCCCTGCATCCACCTCATTTAGTCTTGCACTCGACACCATGCTCGAAGCTGCCACTCAGCTTAAGCAGGAATATACATTATTGGAAGAAAATAACAAAGAGCTTTGCACCCTCTCAGCAACACTCCAAGAGCGTGTCAATGCTTTGGAGTCCAGTCATACGGAATCACAAAGCAAAATATCCGCCCTCGAACATGCAAATGCGCAACTCGAAGCGAGGCATATGGAAGAGAGCAAAGCCATAGAGGAACAGCTGCGAGATCAAATGGGCCGCAATGCAAGGCTTCAACGAAACATGGCCTTGCTACGACGACATCTGGCGGCAGCTCAAGAAGAGAACAGACGGCTTCAACAACAAAACCAAGAGAACCTCGAGGCTGCCATGGAGAACACCCCGGGAGCACCCATAGACCCGACTAAATTTCAAGCTGTTCCCTCAGAAAGCATACAACAGATCTTGGAATCTTATGCCAATCTTTTAGAAGCGCATGATCAGCTTGCCGACCAGCTGAAGGGCCTACAGAGACCCCAAGAGTCTACACCACACCAACGAGAACCTAAAGAGATGACCGACGCTGCTACTTCACCTGAACCTGAACATTCAACGACCAATGATGTACTGGAGTTACGGCAACAGATTGCAGAATTAAAATTGAAGTTGATGCAGTACGAGCGACCTCCTTCCCCACCAGAGCAGCCGTTAGAAGAAGAAGCAGTTATTATTCCGGTGGAGGAAGCATTCGATGACACCTACGAGCCTCAACCATTCCCAGGAGGACGCGTCACA
The DNA here is from genome assembly GCA_020310875.1 of Ceratopteris richardii. Classification (NCBI taxonomy): domain Eukaryota; kingdom Viridiplantae; phylum Streptophyta; class Polypodiopsida; order Polypodiales; family Pteridaceae; genus Ceratopteris; species Ceratopteris richardii. Next base: position 137,588,992 of record CM035406.1, read on the forward strand.
GAAGAAGGTCAAGATACCTATGAGGAACCCCCATCAGCATGGATGAAACAGGTAGAGGAAATGGGGAAAACTCATCAGGAACGGATATCCACTCAGATGCTGGCAATGAAGGCCATTGAGGGCACCATCCTTCACTCAGAGTACTTCAGGCACATGACCTCTAGACGCCTTATCACTAGTTCAGAATTACAATACAAGCCCTACTTTGTATTGTTGGCCGACTACAACGCAGAAATCAAAAGAGTCACCAACAAGTGCCCAACATTTGCCACACAGTTCGAACCAGAAGATATACCAGAAGCGGCACGAAAAGGGGCCATATTCCAACCAACTTGGAGGCAGAAGTTACTCGAAATTTACCCAGAAATGCTCCGAACATGGGATCACGCCCCCATGCATTTGAAGTACAATCCATGTTTTGGGCCAGTGCAAAGACAAAGATCATGGAAAGCTTTTGCAATCAAGGTTCAGAATAACGCGAACTGTAAAGAATGGCTCAATTACTCCGCCATCGCCCCCCCAACCGGTACTCCCACAGTGTCATACATGATTGCAACCATCAGACATTGGATACCACGTCTCCACCCCATGCCAGATGTCGCTGCCCAGATGATGCTCAAGATCTTCGATATGATGCAGGTTGTACTCAAAACTTTTCGCAATGTATGCCGAATTCAACCTCCTATTCCCGGGTTTATTAATGGTAACTACGACCTGCTATATGATAAGAGCACAACCCCGAGCATACGAGTGGCGTACGCATGGCATGCACGCATAAGATATCTCCCTGCCTGCTACAAGCAAACATTCGACGATATGTTCACCACGGGGTTTTGGGAAGCACATTCAGAGGTATTCGCGCCACGGCCTATGCATTTACTCCATCTCTTCGCATGCGAGCAAACAATGCATTCCGAGCTTTACACGATGCCACAACCTGACATGCCTGGTACAGTTGATTGGGAGGCTTTGCAACGAGACCTGATCAGAGGTTTAAGAATCAAAGAACAAGAATTGGCAACCGACCTCCTGCAGAAGTACATTGATCAAACTGTGGAACAGAGGTCTGTCAGAGGCGACAGACCCTAGGGGGGGGAGAGTGTTGACAGTATACGGGAAGAAGCAAGTACGGACACACATGCAGATCTAGCACTAAGGCAACCCTTCATTTTTTTTTCAAAAACCCTTACATCATTCTTAAGTGAGTCTCATCACAAAAAACCCTTGTAAATATCATTTCACCTTTTTGTAGCTCCATTTTGTACAAGCAGAGGAGTCCTCGAGCTTGGGGAGCCTTAGAAGTAGTTGCCTGCCAATTTTCATAATTTTTAGATCTCGTTTGAGCCCTCAAATAAGCCCTGGAACCTAATTTTTAACTAGGCCGGACACTAGGTCTGGACAGGGCCAAAAGCTAGTCAAAAACTATAAATAGAGCTAGAGAGCTCATTTTTGAGGGTAGCTTCTTGTAGTTTGAGCTTGTATGAGAACTTTCTTGCAATAGAAGTGATTCCATTGTCTTACTCTCTTTGTTCTTGCCGTGTGTGCGCGTGTGTGTGTATGTGTGTGCATGCTTGTGTGCTTCTCACTCACGCACTTGTGCTTCCACTTGCTCGTGGTCTTCATACCATCCTCACGTCTTCCCGGATTGACATTAAAGGAGGTGCTACTCATCACTGAGCTACAAGGTGTTATCTCTTGGAGATCTCAATCTCGTCTCCAAGAATGTACAACTGTTTCCACCATAGAACAACCGCTGCAAATTTATGCAGGTTTTTTGAGCTTAAAACGTCAGAGTTGACAGACACTTCTAGGTGTTGTTGGTTAGTTTCATGTATGCTATGGTAGCTACAAGACCATAAATTGCATTTGTAATGGGACTTGTGAGAAGATATATGTCTAATCCTGGCAAGAGACATTGGGAAGCAGTCAACATGATTTTGAGATATCTGAGTGACACTAAGGACAAGTGTCTATGCTTAGGTAGACGGAAAGCATCCATTATTGGTTACACAAATTCTGACTATGTTGGTTGTGTAGACAATCATAAGTCTACATCAGGGTACATTTTTCATTTTGTTGGAGGTGCTATCGCTTGGAGATCTCGTCTTCAAGAATGTACAACTATTTCCACCAGAGAAGCAGAGTATGTTGCAGCAAGTGAGGCATGTAAGGAAGCATTGTGGCTTTCTCATCTTGCTTGTGATATGGGTTTACCTGAGCATGTACCTCGTTTGCTTAGTGACAATCAGAGTGCCATTGCTTTGGCTAAGAATCCGGTCTATCATGCAAAAACCAAGCACATTGAGGTGAGGCATTGCTTCATAAGAGATTGATTAGCCACTGAGTGCATTATTCTTGAGAAGGTTCACACTCGAGATAATGCTCCAGATGCTTTGACTAAAGCTCTACCACATGATAGATTTCAACATTGTTGTCACTTGATGGGGGTTACTTGATTCATGATCTTACACAGTCACTTGTATACTGTTTAACATGCCCATCAGGTGGGAGGTATAGTTTGTATACTTACATCAAGTATTCTTTATCATTCTTTATGTTTTCTCCCATGATTAATTTGGCCGTATTGGCCTTTAGTGGGAGATTGTTATCATTAGTGTCCATGTGAAAGGCCAAATGGCCACCGGACACTTCTTTGTATATGTTCTTTAATAAAACATATAGTGGCCTGGTCAGTCACAGACTTTAAGTTCAACCGTAGTTGTAAGACCTAAGAAGTCTCTCTTCATGCTCCCTGTGTACTATGTTTTTTTGCATATTTTGCAGCCTTTGTGTAGAGTACTATGTACGGCCATAGGAGCTCGATTTTCTACTTCGAGGATATCGTTGTGGAGCTCTCGATAAGCAAAGTGCATCGTGGTGCATCTCCATCAAATATCTTCACTTCATGATGCTTGAGATGCATTTGATGTTGTTCTCTATCAGTAGGTTGTTGGATGCTTGATTTACTTATGCATTACTTGGCTAGATAATCAATTTGTTGTCTCACATATTAGCAATTTTATGCATTGCCCAAGTGTCAAGCATTGGTAGGGGTTTAAATACATCTTTCACTACTTGAGTCATACCCAGCTACTTGGATTGTTTTATCCCAAGGGGGAGATCACTACTACTAGATTTACATGCTTTTTTTGACTCTGACTGGGCTGGCTTCTATGACACTCATGTGTCCACTAGTGCCTTTTGCTTCATGCTTAGTAGCTCATGTATATCTTGGTTGAGCAAGATGCAACCTACTGTGGCCACTTCCGCTTGTGAGGCTGAGTAAAGAACAGCTTTACAGTGACTACTGAGTGTGTGTGGCTCAGATGCCTTATGGATGATTTGGGTGTTGGTCAGTGTTGTGCCACCACCATCTTCACTGACAGTCAGAGCACATTGGTAGTTGGAAGCAACCTTGTATTCCATGCTCACACTAAGCACATTGAGGTGCACTATCGTTACCCTAGGGAGAGGTTCTCTACTAGAGAGATTAGTTTGGAGTAGTTATGTATCATTTGAAAGCTCTCAATGAGTACATTCCAATGACACCATAAAAAAATTTTACTATATTTGATCAAATTTTGGTTAAGTCCTAAAATTAGGACTTCTAGAATTTGATCAAATATAGTATAATTATTTTGACATTGTTTTCCAACAATCCTCCTCTCAATGTGATAATGGCAATTATTTTTGTAACTTTTGATGTTTGTCTTTGCATAATGCTTTGGTAAAAATGTTTCTTACATGCTTTCCAATGGATCTTGAGTGGTTTGTGTATGAACCTTAAATATTTGAGAAACTAGAGGCATAATGTCTAGACGTGTATTACATAGATAGATCAAACATCAAACTGCTTGACTATACAAGGTGGCATCAAAAGATTTTGATTATGCATCTGTCGGTAATGATACATAAATATCCATATATGTCTATGTAGGTTTACGATCTGTCATTTCAAACCTATCTAAAAATTTCTCAATTTATTTATGTTGTGTCATATAGATACTATTATTCTTGAATTTGAACCCAATGCCTAAGTAGTAGTGTAGAAACCCAAGGTCATTAACATCAAATGTATGTTAAAGTTTGACTTCAAGAATTGAAGGTTTAAATCCTTGGGTCATGATCATCTCATCCATATAGATATTGATTATAATGAAGACGTCTAACTCTGCTTTAATAAAGAGGCTATGAGCTTCATCAGAGTTTTCAAAACCAATAGATAAGAGCTATAAATGTATCTTTTCATACCAAGCTCTTGATGTTTGTTTCAAATTGTAAAGAACTCTAATAAGTTTTCATACTAAGTGTCCTTTACTTAGCTCTTCAAAATCTTATGGCTATTGAGTGTACACATCTTCATGTTGATCACCATTCAGAAAAGCTATCTTGATATCTGATTGATATACTTTATAACTAAAATATGCGACAACTTAAAGTACTATTTTGACTATGATCATTCTACAAGTAGGTGAAAATGTTTTGTCATAATCAATTCCTTTCTTGTATGCACTACAAGTCTAGCTTTACATGTGTCAATTGTACCATTTGTCAATTGTACCATCCACTTTTCTTTTGATCTCAAAGATCCCGTTGATGCCAATTGCTTTCTTAACTTTTGGTAACACATAGCTTCCATGTTTCAATTTTGTATATAGAATCAATCTCCTTTTGCATTGGTTTCTTCCAAATAGGACTCTGTAATGCATCTTTGACACTAGTAGGTTCATATTCAACTAAAGTTAGTGCAAGAATATTATTGATCTCAAAATGCCATGCATAATTTACTTGATCTATCTGATCTTTCTAACTTCTAGTTCTTCCTTTAAGTGTCTTAATCCCACTATCTTTCATTGTTTTCACATATCATTTTGGAAGTTTTTGGATTCTTGGGGAGAATTTTGATTCATTTGCAACTCTTTCTTCAGGTATTCTAAACGTTTCTCCAACTTCATAAGTTACCACATCAAGAGATAATGAAGAAATAGGGGAAGATGGAGCTCTAGATAGTGGTAGTGAAGGTGCAACAACTTCCTCTTTATCTTTATCAAGTGTAATAATAAGCTTCGTAAGGAATAATAAGCTTCGTAAGGAATAATAAGCTTGAACGCTTTTATGGAAGACGAGTTAAGAATGTGGTTTGCTGTGTATAGTGCATCAAACCAAAATTTATGTGAAAGTATCTTATAGGACATCATACTACACATCATTTCAAAAAGTGTCCTATTCTTTCTCTCTTTAGCACCATTATGTTTTGGAGTATAGGAAATAGTTAGCTGATAAGAGATTCCTTTTTCTTCTAGAAAAGACTTGAAGTCTTTTGACAAATACTCTCCTCCTCTATCGTCAAACTCTATAAGTTGATCCACCCCCTTGTTTATGATCTTAGACTGACTTTCATTCTCAACCATAGGTTGGAATTTCTTAAATGTATGGAATACTTCTAAGTTTGATTTAAGACAAAAAACCCATGAATATCTAGAGAAATCATCTATAATGTCATAAAATATCGGAAGCCTTGGATAGAATTTTCCCGCATAAGTCCATTCACATTTGAATGTATGATCTATAATTTCCTAGTAGCTCTCATGCATCCATACTTTTTGAATGATAGCTTGTATAGATTTCCTTCAAGATATCCTTCACATGCTTCTACATCATCTGACAAATCAAAACTGGGAAGGCTCTTCACCATACCTTGATCTTTAATGTGTTTGAGAGATGTGTAATTGATATGATCAAATCTAGTGTGACATAACTTCATGTTTTCCTTAGGTTTAGAAGACATATCAAAATTACCATGACTAATTTTGGACAATATAAACATTCCACTTTTGTTTTCTACTTGCAAAAGATACTACTTCTCATTTGGAGTAAGGAATTGGCATGAATATTTCTTAAACATGGCCTTCTAACCGTCTAACAAGAAAATAGAGATGGATAGAAAATTCTTCTTCATTTTTGATACATATAGAGCATTAGAAATCATAAATTTTCCTCATGCTCAAGATTTTAGGTTTACTTCTCCAATACATTTGGTGTAAGAGCATAGTTGACATACACCCTTAACTATAGAGATAGACGAACAAAAAGATAAATTGGAAGGAATGTCTAACTATCCAATGTGGAGTTTCATGATGATGAATTTGTTAGTTTCCAAGGAACTATGGAATATTATCAATGGTAAGTACCCTAGACCAAGACAAGAAGAGAAAGATGTAGCTTCTTCATCCAAGAGGACTGTTACCCCAGTTTCTACCCTATAGTTTGAAGAGGAAGAAGAGGAGATAACATCTACATCCATAGACATATAGATGCACATTCAACCTTCAAAATATTGCTATGGGAGTCAAGAGGCATATTATTCCACAAATCAATTCATGCAAAACCTCTCATAAAGCTTGGTTGGGATTAGAGAATCTCTAATCCCAACCAAGCTTGGTTGGGATTAGAGAATCTCTATCAAAGTAGGAACCCTATTAGGAAATCTCACCTCATGAGATAGTTAGCCAACACAACGATGAAAGTTGATGAATCAGTTCACTCACATATTCTAAAGGTGAAAGACTTAAGAGATCGGATACTTAATGTTGGAGTCACAATTCATGATGATAAGATGGTGAATACTTTCATAAATTCACTTCCATGTACTTATAGATCATTTGTTACTTCTTTTTCTCTTTCTAAAAGAGATGGAGAAATACGATTTGATGAGTTGTAGTTCTTGTTACTTCAAAATGAAGAACAACATAAGAATATGGAAGAGAATGATGAAGCTATGATCTCATCATCTAAAGGGAAGAAGAAAAAGGAGACAACAAAGAAATATAAGAATCATCAATAGAGCAAGAAGGAAAGTAAGGATTCTACTTCAAAGTCTTCGACTATTACTTCTATTAGAGTATTTCTATGGCTCCAAAAAGTAATTCAACTTCTACTACATCCAGCTCACAAAAAGGAATATGCCACTATTGCAAGAAACCTAAGCATTGCATAGTAGAATGCATAAAAAAGATTTTTATTGAGAAAAAAAGATAATCAAGGAATAATGTTGAAGAAGTTTCAAAACCAAAGTCTTAAAATGAAGAATCATATGCATATGTGAGTGTTGAAGAGATAGCCTTTGATCAAGCATCATTACATGCATTCTCAAAAAATCCCTAGACATTTAATTATGGTGCTACTAAGCATATTTGCTTTTGGTGAAAAGTAGGTTGAGGAGTGGAACTAGGGTTTTTGTTTTAGGATTCAAACAAGAGTTGAAGGCCAAAGTGTTATATATCATTAGAAACCTCTCAATGAGTAGCTCACAATGGTGCCATAAAAATTTTGACTATATTTGACCAAATATTGGATAAGTCCTAAAATTAGGATTGCTTGAGTTTTTCATTTTTGGGACATTCGGAGATTGTTTTCCAAGATAATACATCATATAAATTGAATTCTATGTAGACAATTAGAATGGTATTATTTTGATTAGATCACATAGTAAAGGAACCCATGCTTATTTCATTTTGCAAAAGATTCTTACATCTATTGTGCATGTGTGGATGTGTGAGGTACAAGTGTAATTATCTAAGATTTTGTGCTTGCGTGAGAAGCTATGAATATGATTGTGCAATAGAATGAGTATATTTGTAAAACTACATGCATGCGCTTGTTCAGATGGATGCTTTGATGTTTTATTTAAATATGTGAATGAATCTGTACTTGTGTAGATTCAACATAACCTATGTGTGCAACTATACAATGTTGTTTACATTCATGTAATCTGCATGTTTTCTTGTATGCACAAGTGAGTGATTGCTTGCAGCTTTTATTTGTACAATATCAGAAGAGAATTATAGATTTTTTTTTTCAAAAAGAAGTTTGGCCTTGGCCTACTCTCTCGGACTTTAGTTAAATAAAAAAGAACAAGTTACAAGTGAATGGGACTAGTGCCCTTGGGACCCCCCAAATCCCACAAACCAGGGGCAAAACTTTCGGGTTTAGAGAGTGTTACAAAGGAGGTTAACAACCCTGCCATCCCCCTCATGTGGGGCCCATATGGATTTAAGCTTGTTATCCTCGATGAAAAACACTTTATGATGTCTAAAAGGTGGAGTCCACTTGCAGTTGAAGATTCTTTTGCCAAGGAGGAATAGAGACTACTCAATCGACCACTCTTTAGGAGGGTGTCCAAAATTGCTATCACACCGCTCCCTCCAAATCTTCCAGAGGTTTTCCCCTCTTATAGCATTCCACAGTGCCACTGAGAATCCCATCACTTCGCCAAGCAGTGCTTGCTTGAGAATGTTATTTTTGTCTGGCCTCAACACGACAATAATTATGTAGCAATTGCATCCCTCAAGGATTTCTTATTAAGCTCATAAACTTTCTAATTTGGTATTTGTAATACTCTTATTAGACCATACAAATATAGAAAGAAATAGAAGACCAAGTGTTGTTGGTAGATGTGTTTCATTTCTAAAACTTTGGTTTTAGAGTAAGACCAAAGTTTTAGAAATGAAACACATCTACCAACAACACTTGGTCTTCTATTTCTTTCTATATTTGTATGGTCTTCTAAAGGCTCAGAAATTACCATTTTTTTTAATGCGCAGTGGAGTTAATGATGTGGTGTGTGAGTTTGTGAGAGAAAATGGAAATCCTTGTTATGGATCAAATAATAGCGAATTTCTAATAAATACTTTTCTAAAAAGATCAAGAGCTAAATACTCCTCTCAGACAACGACAACATGCAACCTAGTGACACAAAAGAAAACAGTAGATGATGCCAAGAGTTTCTCTTTTGTACTCAACTGTTTACGTTTTAATTTTGAAGAAACATTGAAATGGTTAATGACAAAAAAGAAGAGAAAAATATTGTAGTCCTCTAGAGAGGAAACCTTTTAAAGTGCTTGTATATGTGATTGCAATGAGAGGTGAATTAACCAACTCATGACTTTGCTACCCATAGGCAGCTAGAATTAGAGATTCTTTGATTCTACACATAAGGTTTGACACCTATACAAGATGCATAGGAAAAGGGCTTTGATTCGAGGGAATGATAAGTGCACCTATACAAGATAGACCTATACACCTATACATTGGACTTTGATTCGAGGGAAAGATAAGTGCACATTTTTGTTTGTTTCAGAGAACGACTTAAGTGTTGTTTCAGAGAATGATTTAAGTGATTGAGTATGCATACTTACATAGAGATAAAATGGAATACTCTTATGTTTAAGATGGAAGAGAGATAATTTTAGGAGATATAGAGACATAGGATGAGAGGATTTTCATATTCAAAACCATATGGTACATTGAAAGAGTGCATGAAGACTAAATAATTAATTTAACACATATAATCTATATGGAGTCATCTTCTACGAGGACTAACACAATCTGGATTTGTGTTTTACAAAAATGGTCTAATGCTCGTCTAGAATTGGATGTTTTATTAGAGCTTGCCCACGAAAAGGTGTCATTGTTTCTTCGTGCAATAAATGTTAAAGCCCGAGAGAAATCAATTCTACTCTTGCAAGACATAGACTCAAAAAGGATTGGATGCTTGTCCACAAAGACGTGAGGAGATATGCCAAGAAGAAATAAACAATAGAGATTGGAAAGTGGATCTTCATGCAGATGATAAAGAAATGCAAACTCCTTGCATTTCAACAATTGTGGATATTGTTGAAGCTCATAAAGTGTTTAAAACCCAAGTTGTACATGAAATGGTTATGCATTAAGTATACCTACATGATCATGATGAGGTTAGACAAGAAAATCATAGAAATGCAACTAATGTAACCTCTAAGTTTTTAAGGTGCCAAGAGCCTATAGATATCTTTATGAGGATCACATCTTTTAAGTGCCATAAATCCACAAACTCCAAAGATTGGAGGAGCAAAGGAATAGGTGGAAGTTGATCAAGTTCAATCCAAACAAACATTAATAATAAAACAAAATAAAATTCAGCAAAACTCAATAAAAGAACAAGATGAGGCTTTCCCTACTTTGATAAACTCTTCACATCCAATAGGGTAAAATAAAGCAAACCAAGAAGCAAAACATGGTACCAATCAAGAGTTAAAAATATCTATAAGGTTTCAAGGTGACGAGATATAGATCAAAGACGAATTATATGAAGGAAATCTGGTGAATCCATGTGAAGATCAAGCTTAAGATGCATCCTTAAGTGATGATACCAAACAAGACTTGGAGAATGATTCAATGCCAATTAATAGTGATATGTCTCTTAAAACACATGATTCAAACACAATTTATGTCCTATTGACTGATTTACATGAATAGACCACAAGTGAGTATGATGCTATGTCGGAGGGCATGCCAATAGATGATCCTATGGAGAGTGAAATGGATGTGAGTAGTGCTACATTGTACATGCATACATGGATGTGAGAAAATGAATCTACTCATGAAAAGGAGGACATGCCAATAATGAGTCCTCTAAAATAGTGATATGTATGTTGACAGCAATGAGCATGATGGTAAGTTTAAGGATACTCTAATCGATTATTAGGATCATGAAAAATATTTGAATGATGTGACATTGAATGTGCATTCAGAGATACAAGAGAATGATCCTACTCATAGAAATAAAGACAAGCTATTGATTAGATTCCAAAATAATTATACGTATGTGAGTTGTTGGAGTTTGAGGTCTGCAGAAGCACGTCAACAACACAAGGAAGAAGAAGAAGAAGCTTGGAGCACAACACACGATACTGAATGTATTACCACTAGAATGTACAAAGATAAGTGACCAGTTAGGGTTATAGGTGTATCAACAAATCCCCCTTGGAAGTGATGTGGATGTGGTGAACAAGGAGCTGGCACTCATGTATAAGGAAGTGCCAAGCTATGTGGAATCAATCCACAAAAGGAAGTGAGCCCAAAGCTTTGAGACTTCTCCCTAGGCGAGCCTTTGTGAAAAGGTCTAAAATGTTCTCCTATGAAGAAAACCTGAATTTTGCTTTTCAACTTGCTTTTCACCAAAAGCATCCCCGAAAAAGCACTCCAAAATCTTGAAAATCTAGGCTCTCAACCTCAAAAGGTAGGTGCACAAACTCAAAAGTGTTTTTCATGCAACACGAAAGATCTTCTAGAGTATTTATGGCTTTTTTTGGAGTCCAACCCAACGCCATAAAAGAAGAGCACATGATCCCTCCCATATCCATCAATCTAGATCAAGGATCAATCAATCTACAAGCTAGTTCGCTCACATTCTTAGACACCTTTACACTCTATTTTTGTACGTAGCACCTTTTGATTCAGATTACATTCAATTTTTATATCATACACACATTGTGTCTTGACATTTTGCATTTATTAGTGTGTGTAGTAGCATTAAGTTGTTGTACTTTCATAATTGTCTTCTTATCTCTCTCTATTGTCATTTATCTCTCTTAATCAAGCTAAGGTGCGTAATTTTCTAAGGTTAAGTATTGTAAGACCCTACAATTAACCTGTAATTGATTTATTGTGCACATAACCGATATCTGTATAATATTTTTTGTAGATATACTTCATCTTAGCAAGTGCTCCATGATCTCTTGACCACCTTTGGCATAGGTTGGATTTAAGAAGACTAAGAAAATCAATCAACAAATATGATTGGAAGTATAATACTTCACATATCTATATCACCAAGTGGCATAGAGATTCTCTTTTTTTTTCATCTTCAGGCATGAACTTCCATAAACGGAGCAACCTCTTAATTGAATGTCAGTATGCCCTTCACTAAGTCAATAATGCTGATGTGTCACAATAAAGCATAAAACACTTAACAAATCCATCAAAAGATATCTTTTGCATCTATTTCTAGATGTCTTTCAGGACTTTTATATTGTGTGGGCAGCATTCAACCACATGAACTTCAGCATGTGTGTGTATGTATGTATGTATGTATATATATATATATATATATATATATATATATATATATATATATATATATATATATATATATATATATATATATATAAGCTGTACAATTTTCCCCCATTCTCACAAATTCGTTCATCCGCATTAATTCATCGTGACTTTGCACTAATTTGCATAAAGCCAACAGTAGAAGTAGCTTCACGTAAAAATTTGAATTGTCACTACATGCTCCACCTCCTTCTTCACCTCAAGATTGAGCACGTTTCCAACTTTCTCTACGGATTCTCAACTAGTCAGGATGTCTAGATCTCTTCTTTTGTTTTTCTACCAACTATTGTGCCTATCTTCACCTCTGTATGCTCATACTTGATGTCTATAATTTTTCTCTTCACTCTTTCACCCTAGTCCCCTTCACTCAGAGAACAAGTCCTCTCCATTTTTACATCTAGTTAGTAAACACTCCTAGCTATATCACCTCTTAATTCTTGCAAAGGAGTTCCATCCCTTTTTCGAATGTGCACTCCTTGAAACAAAAACACAACTGAATGAAGAAGTGATCCTTTGTCTTTTTTCCTTTGTTATTATCACATTCCCGCCTTAAGAGGAAAAATGATTCATCTCCTTCGCCATTCTTTGCATCTCCCCTCCCATGTGGAATGGACTCCTGTTGGAAGTGGGGGTGGGCCTCAATAACAATAATCATAGGTTTACAAGATCTTCCAACACATGAACCTTAGCATACACACCTTACTACTCAAAAGGATGATGAGTGAGAGATAGAGAGAGAATAGACAAGATTTACAAAGTGTACTATAAGCTAGGATGGTCACCTACACTATCTATATTCCAATGTCAAATTACAATGTGTGAATATGATACAAACTAACAATATCTGAATCTAGGCAAAAATAAAAACTAGATATAAGAAATTATGTGTATAGTGCCTAAGAGGTATGGAGTGTGTGTGTGTGAGAGAGAGAGAGAGAGAATATGGAGAATATGAACAATTTAGAACTGTTTTACAAGAAACCCGAATTCTGATTATCCTTAAATAAAAAAAATAGTGAACTAACAAGTAGCACAGAAATAGACTTTGTGAAAAGCTACTCCAAAAAAGAAATCATGCAAAATGATAAAGCTATGATCACCAAAATCAAAAACTACTTTTGTAAACGTTTTTGCAAACACAAAAACTCCACGCTAGATTTTTCGAAAAAAGTTATGCCAAAAATCAACTTTTGCATCGGATGTTGCCAGCAGCTATTGAACTCGAGTGGCTAGTATGAGAGGCATATGGTTTAGCCATGTTGCCCACGCTATTCTCTTATGGAGAATCTACTAAAGAGTACATATTATACCTATAGATTTTTGAGCTCTTGGACCAAATTGAACATTGTTTCCAACAGCTCCTTCCTCTCGAATCCCTTGATTCTTTGTATCACATGCATAACTCGTTTTTTCCCAAAAAAGAGACAAATATCTTTACATTTGCATAGTATGTTAAGTCTGGATTCACATAGACTCAACGGAATTTAGAGTTCTTTTAGCCATATTTCGAGTGGAATAGGGAAAAAAATGGAGCTACTACCTCTTATGTGTTGAGCCAAAAGGGTAGAACTATAAGTGCAAGAAATGATGTTGCCACCGTCTCTAAACACTATATATAATAGACAATTGTACACACATGTCACAAATGAATGTTACAAAATGAATAAATTAATCATTGTCTAGATGATGTGGATCTTGCCACACTGAAGGGGCAATGGGGGGAGGTTGAAACATAATTTTTGCTTTTGTACCATGACATGGAGAGAGAAACAGTGCATTGTGCCTCAAACACTTGACATATATAAAGAATTCATTGGATTATGATGCTCTTATGTCTGTACTGCCGCCCATTGTGAACCAAGCCTAAGAATATGTTCACACATCCAAACGGGTATGGTGTAGCTGTATGCCTTGAACACCATGGCACAAAGTGCTTGGGTTCAAGCACCACTCACTCGACATTTCGAATTTCCTATACTCTCAAAAAAAATAGGTTCATACACATCACAATGAGCACATATTCACATAGAGATAGACACTTAAACACATCCCACTTACGTGGATTCCCTATGTATCATGTATCGTATGCACTTCAAGTATCGTGTATCATCCCAATCCTGTATCATGAGCCAAGAGATATCGTGTATCTCTTGAGGTCAAATATCGTGTATCGTGGACATTCTAGGAAAGGAAAACTCAAGCTAGGCTAAGCCAATTCCTAGGATAAACATAAGCCTGAGAGACCTACAAAATTGACTGAGATATTTAGTGAATGAACCTTTGCTCAAGACGTGTACTAGGAAGCCGACGTAGTATCATATCGTCAATCAAGAGTGTAAACTTACCTAGTGCCAATTCATAGTATTCTAACACTTCTAGTGAATTAGGCGAAGAAGCTAGGATGGCATTAGAAGACATGTGTTGAGCCCATAAAAGTCATATTGGTCAAAGTCAACTGCCATCAAAGTCAACTATAGTCAAAGTCAAAAAGACAAAGTCAAATTGGCTAAAGTCAAGGTCAAAGTCAACAGGTGCAAAGTCAAAGTGCTAAAGTGCAGGTGTCAAAGTGCACAGGTAGTGCACAATTAATTGTCCACAAAGGGTAAATTGGAGAAAGTGGGTTGCAGGTTGCAGAGGTATTTCTCTAATTTCCCTAAGGTTCAAAGTGTTTTCAAAGGTTCAGGTGAAACCTCTCTTATGTGCAAAAGTGAAGAATTAAAAGGAAAAAAATGTGAAGGTATGTGAAGCGGCAGCATACGCAGAAGTGAAAGTATGGCCCCCCAATTAATATTTTTGTTTTAGGCTAAAGTCACTACAGGACAAAACAGGGATTCGTTGGCTGCCACTTGTGAAGACAATCTTGGGATATCAAAGTGAGCACCAAGATACTCTTGCAGTTAGGAGCGTACGTGAATCGATACTCAACTCAAGGCAAGGACTATTCTTGGACCATTCTAAGTGTAAGCAAGAGAAGCATAGTCTAAGTGAAGCAAGAGAGAGAAGTGCAAGAGACACACAGTGTGCGACGCAGAGAAGTGAAGTGCAAGGTGTGCATGAAGAGTGACCAAGGAAGTGTGCAAGGAAGTGCTAAGCTAGTCTCCCAAAGATCCCAAGGTCTTATTGAAGTGTGTGCGTGCCGACAGAAGGTACCCATCCCTCCCCCTTAGTGGAAGCTTGGTGCAAGGCGTGCAAAAGTGCAGGCTTGGAGAAGGTGGAGGTTTGGTGCAGAGGAGGCCGGCAGCAACAAGTCCCTTGGGTATTTGGTATTTTGTAATTGAGCCCTCTATGGGATTTCGCACAGAAGCATTGGCTTGTATTGTGCTTCAATATTGTATTTGTCTTATTGTAATCAATCGACAGAGGCTTCCAGTGTGTATTTTCTCTTCTTGTCTTACCCATTTCTCCTACAAACACTCAAATCCCTTCTTATCCAAGAATCCCCCAACAAAATTTGGCACGCCCGGTGGGACCTCCAAGGAGATTTGAGCATACGAGAAGATATATTGCAGTTGGAGAGCAATATTCCAGTGTCGACAATACTACTTCAGTCGACTAAGAGGTACATATTCTTATCAATTATCTCATACTAAGAGGACTATGAATAGCCCATGACCGCAACCCGGTCCCAAACATTGAGGGTCACCTGCAAGCAAACAAGAAGGAAGGTTGTTAGAAGATCATCTAGTCCACTTTCATCAACTTCATCAGTAAGGAGCATGGCTGGTCAGATAGACTTGGAAACCTTACTATCAAGATTAAATATAAAATTTCCTTCTTTCAAAGGCCTAGCTCAAGAGGATCCTGGCGAGCATATTAGAAGGTTTTTGGCACTATGTAAGACTAGAGGCTTAATGGGTAGGGAGGATGTCTTTTTGATACTCTTCCCTACCACATTAGAAGGATTAGCAGATAAATGGTTCACCCAATTTGCTGAGAACCATTTTACAACTTGGGACTTGATGAAAGATGCATTCAAAAATCAATTCCAGCATGGAAATACTACAGAGATCATCATAGAAGAACTAGAAAATTTGAGATTGGGTCCAAGTGAAAAGTTCCCAGAGTTTATGACTAGGGCCAAGGCACTAATGGCTAAATTACCAGACCCACCACATGTTTTTTTTGTTAAGAAATGGTTAGATAAGCCACTTCTAGTGGCCACCCAGTGCAAAATCAAGGAATTAGTGTTGCCTATAGCCTCCATAGAGGAGTTCATCAACACAGCTACACGACTGGAGCGGATAAGGCAATAGTATGGAGCAACTTCTTCTCAACTATAATATTCCACAGAAATGGAGGATCCAATAATCCAGCTAAGGAAGGAGCTGGAGGGCTTAAAAAGGAATAATCCCCACAAAGAGGAGGAGAATGATATTACTCAGTTGCGAAGGGAGATTGAAGCATTAAAGCTCCAAAAGGAGGAGGAGGCCCAAGCAGAGGAATTGGCCCAACTACGACAGGAGCTGCAGGAACTCAAAGGGGGTGGTATCAAGAGTGGACTTTGGTGTTCCATGTGCAGCAAGCAAGGGCATATAGTAAGTGAATGTCCTCTGTTAAGTGTGACTTGCCAATTATGCAAGAAAGCTGTTCATGAGGCACAGGAATGCCAATCAAGGGGAATACCTGCAACAACATATTGGACACAAGGAGGACCCCTACCACCAGCAAATGTGATGGCCGCTGCACCCAACCAAGGTAACAATTATGACCCTAGATAGAGGAATAACTTTGGAAATGGGCCTAGAAGGCCAATCATTTGTTTCAGATGTGGAGAATGTGGGAACTATCAAAGTAGATGCACTCTACCAGAAAATGCCCCTCCTTGTAGAAACTGCCTAGAGGCCAGAGACCACTATACAAATTGTTGTCCTAAGAATCAAGCCTCTTCATCTGGGCCCCATATTCAAATGATTTCTGTGTGCAAAGAAGAAAGGGTAGATCAAGTCAACGTGCCATCACCATCTACTAGGATGGTGCAGTTAGAAGAAATTGAATCTTTTATAGTGCAGACAAGAAGCAAGGGGAAGGCTCAAGTGGACATAGGCCAAGAACCAATGATTAATGGATTGAACAAAGACAAAGTTGCATCTCAAGACAGAGCCACCACAGGTACAGATACAAAGCAAATAGAAAATTTCATAGGTACCAGTGATGCCATTGGACACGCATTCAACAGGGCTCATGAGGAGTTTGATAAGTCAAATGGAGCCCAGGCTCTTAAGGAATCAGAAGCTTCCAGACTACTCAAGTCCATGAAAAAGGAGGTTAGTATTTTTTATTTAATAAAGATGGATGGGAAGTTCATATCAGAACTCTTGCAGATAATTGATGAAATGTCCACAACAAGTTTAGTGGCAAAAGCTGTTGTTATGCCTAAAGATAAAAGTGTAGGGGAAGCACTTGTCATAGATTACAAGAGCCCATAGCTAACAGTCTCTATCAAAGGTCATGAGTTTCAAGGAGTTATTGTGGATGGTGGTTCTGGCATTAACTTGATGCCTGAATATACCATGAAAAAGATTGGGCTATACCCTTCAAGACCTGCCAACTTCACTGTAACAATGGCAGACCAAAGCATAGTAAGGCCTATGGGAGTGGTCCCTGGAGTTCCAGTCAAGATACAAGGTACCATCTTTAACTTGGACTTTGTTGTTTTAAGGCTGCCATAGGTAGAAGGAAGCTTCCCCCTATTAATTGGGAGACCTTGGTTAAGGCATGCCAATGTGTTGCATGATTGGGGCAAGGACACAATGTGGGTAAAGCAAGAGGGAAAAGAGTTGCAGCAGATAATTTTAGAAGAAGGTCCAGACAATCAAAGACATACTAGCATGATGCAGACAATTGGTATTCATATGGAAGAAGAATTGGTGGACAACCCGAAAGCAGATCTATTTGAAGGAGCACATTTATATTGAGATGAAAACATGTTGGCTTGTCTCCATGCAAAAAACCCATCTTCCTGTTATGGAATTTTTCCAAACTCAAGTAGAGAAAAAGCATATGAAGAAAAAGAGGAAAACACTCACGATACTGATTCAGTCTCAATCAAAGGCCTTAGCAAAGAGAAGAAAAGCAAAGCCCTTGAGTACAGCAGTGATGAAGATATTCCAACTCATATGTCAATGGCCACTTTTTTATGGATATTGGTATGGCTGTCTTCTGTTATGTCAATTTTTTTGAGAGTAAGTGTAGGGCTTTACAAGGATGTGGAAGGAGTACCTGCAAGTCTTTGGAAACAGAAGATGCAGTATGGAGAAGATAATATTTTACTTAAGGATTCAAGGTGGCCCTATCAAATCATCAGCATGCCCAAAATAAAGACAAAACTAATGAAGTGCAGTACAATTGGAGATTATGGAGGAGTTTCTCTGGTCAACAATACAAGGCTCAAGGCCTATCATCAACAAAAGTGAAGATTTATGGATCACCTGGAACCTGCATAATTTGTTCAGGTTGTACATAGTCTTTTCCTATCATTTTTGCTTAAGTTTTAGTAGATTTCATCAATTTTCATGCTTGTTCTTTGCGTTTTTAGCAAATTTAGCAACTCTTTCTTTGGCCTTGGCATAAGTATAATTTTTGAATTTTTTTGGGAATTATTCAAGCATTTTTTTAAAATTTTTTGGTATTTCTCATCCTTTTTCAAGTATCATTTTCTTGCCAAATTGGAGAAATAAGGGAAGTTCTCTATCGTTTTGAGTGAAAAAACTGGCCTAGACATGTAGGAAATTTTTTCAAGATTTTTTCAAGATTTTTTCAAGATTTTTTGGATTTTTTTTGTAATTTTTTTGGATTTTTTATGTATTTTTCTTGAGTTTTTGTTTAATCAAAAAAAAAAAAGAGGCCCCCCAGGGCGTTTTATTTTTGCAAAAAAAAACCCTCCCCCCCCCCCCCCTCCCCCTTTTTCCCCCCCCCCTTCCCCCCCCCTTTTCCCCCCCCCCTCCCCCCACCCCCCTCCTCCCTCCCCCCCCCTTGCCCGCAACCACCCGCCCACCCGCAGCCCCCCCCTGCCCCCCCTCCCCACCCCCCCCTTCCTCCCCCCCCCCCCCTTCCCTCCCCCTCCCCCCCCCCTCGCAGCCACCCGCCACCTCCCGCCCACCCCCGCCCATCCGCAGCCCCCCCCCCCCCATTTTTGCCCCCCCCCCCACACCACCCCCCGCCCCTCCGCAGCCCCCCCCCCCCTCTTTTTGCCCCCCCCCCCCCCCCCCCCTCTTCCTCTTCCTTTTTGCTCCCCACCCCCCCCCCCCCCTTCCTTTTTGCCCCTCCCCCCTCCCTTCCTTTTTGCCCCTCCCCCCTCCCTCCTTTTTACCCCCTCCCCCCCTGCCCCCCCCCGACGGACTTGGCAAATTTTTCTTTTATTTTATTTAATTTTTTATTTTATTCTATTTTATTTTATTAATTTTATTTTTTTATTATTTTATTTTATTTTATTTTATTTTACTTTTCTTTTCTTTACTTTCTTTTTTTTATATATATAATTGAGACTTGGCAATGCGGACGACTCTTTCAGAAGAAAAAAAAAATATATATATATATATAATTTATTTATTTATTTATTTATTGATTTATTTATTTATTTTTATTATTTTTTATGGTTCAACCCTTTTGGCTCTAGATCGTGTCTTGGATGGCCATTTTTTTCAAATTTGGAGTCCTTTTCATGTATTTTGGCACCTTTGGATTCATTTTTTGCATTAATTTTTCCAAAATCCCACATTTTCTCTGAGTGTTGGTCAAAACCCACATGTTTTGAGCACATTTATCACATGTTTTTATTCCACCACATTGTCCATTTGGTCTATTCTCACTTGATCTTACCTTATGTTTCATAATTTCCCACATGCACCCTCTGTAGCTCTATTGTTTGATCATTTTAACCGTTTCTAGACCCCATCATCATACTTCCAATTCCTCCCTTTACCAATCTACCCAGCCACATCCTTAACCCTCCCTACCCTATCCATCTTCGCCCCTCAGCCCTCCCCTCCACCTCCTTTCTACCCTCCCATTTCCCTCCTTTGCTTCTCCATGCCAAAAATCCCCCTTTTGGTTCTTCTCTGGTGCTTGTTCTCCCTGTTTCTGGTGGACTTTGTAGTTGTTCACTGTCCTTTTTCAAGATCTTGCAGCACAAGTATTATAATGTCCTATCTCCTTAGAGCTTTGGCTGTAGCTCTCCGGGATGGAGAGCACATTAGGTGGTGGGCAACTGTTGAGCCCATAAAAGTCATATTGATCAAAGTCAACCGTCATCAAAGTCAATCGCAATCAAAGTCAAAAAGTCAAAGTCAAACTAGTCAAAGTCCAGAAAGTCAAGGTCAAAGTCAACAGGTGCAAAGACAAAGTGCTAAAGTGCAGGTGTCAAAGTGCACAGGTAGTGCACAATTAATTGTCCACAAAGGGTAAATTGGAGAAAGTGGGTTGCAGGTTGTAGAGGTATTTCTCTAATTTCCCTAAGGTTCAAAGTGTTTTTAAAGTGTTTTGGAAGGTTCAGGTGAAACCTCTCTTATGTGCAAAAGTGAAGAATTAAAAGGAAAAAATGTGAAGGTATGTGAAGCGGCAGCGTACGCAGAAGTGAAAATATGACCCCCAATTAAAATTTTTGTTTTAGGCTAAAGTACGGGACAAAACAGGGATTTGTTGGCTGCCACTTGTGAAGACAATCTTGGGACATCAAAGTGAGCACCAAGATACTCTTGCAGTTAGGAGCGTACGTGAATCGACACTTAACTCAAGGCAACGACTATTCTTGGACCATTCTAAGTGTAAGCAAGAGAAGCATAGTCTAAGTGAAGCAAGAGAGAGAAGTGCAAGAGACACACAGTGTGCGACGCAGAGAAGTGAAGTGCAAGGTGTGCATGAAGAGTGACCAAGGAAGTGTGCAGAGAAGTGCTAAGCTAGTCTCCCAAAGATCCCAAGGTCTTATTGAAGTGTGCGCGTGCGGACAGAAGGTACCCATCCCTCCCCCTTAGTGGAAGCTTGGTGCAAGGTGTGCACAAGTGCAGGCTTGGAGAAGGTGGAGGTTTGGTGCAGAGGAGGCCCGCAGCAACAAGTCCCTTGGGTATTTGGTATTTTGTAATTGAGCCCTCTGTGGGATTTTGCACAAAAGCATTGGCTTGTATTGTGCTTCAATATTGTATTTGTCTTATTGTCATCAATCAACAGAGGCTTCCAGTGTGTATTTTCTCTTCTTGTCTTACCCATTTCTCCTACAAACACTCAAATCCCTTCTTGTCCAAGAATCCCCCAACAACATGCATAGTTCAATTCCTTTGACAGGATTTATGTCCATCATTGAAGGAGAATATAGAACCTCACTGGAGTATGTGAACACTAATCTGCATGACATACCGACTTATATTGATGGACTAAATAGAACCGTAGCACGAATGAAGAAAGAAAATGAAGCAGAGATAGTACCTTGACCTGCTATGAAATATGAGGGAGGGTTCTATATGGACAAAAGAGGAATGATTTACACAGTGACCGATTGTCCGAAGACCATAAGTGAACCACGAGAAAGCGAGAATGTGGACCATGTTAGTTGGGAAGGAACTAAAGGACAGGTTTCTATACCCCGAGGCAAGTCTAAATTAACTAGAGCCTGGAGAAGTGACATAGTCCCTCAGGATGACGTGTTGATTGATTTGTACATGGTAGCCAGGATGGCGCAATTGCTACAAGCCCCTACATGTTTGTGGGGAGAAAGTAGTAACCCAGTCACCATCTATGAGATAAAGACCCGGAGGATCTTTCTAGAATCACTTATTTGGATATGAATACGAGGACTTACTAGCCCATCTCAGATCTAGAAAGAGCCCAATCAAAGTATCAAGGTATTCCCGTGTTTCCCCCCAATGAACCAAGGAACTACCTCCCAAAACCCTCATGGAACATACCAAAGTTCTGTTCGTCAGAACTCGGGGCAGGACCAACAACAAAATATCCCTACAAGGACCAATGTTCAATTCTCCATCCAAGAAGCAAATCCTAATTATCAACCCCTAACCAATGGAGAGCCTAGGAATAGAAATCCACTACCTGTAAGACCACCCTTAGGTAGGGGAGTTGGAGTTCAAGTAAGACATCCAGCAATTCCTGTTATGCTGAGAACACCCGAACCAGGAAGAAGATTACAACCAATTCAAGTGGCCAAGTGTATGAGAAGCCATTACGATGGGTCCGGTGAACCTTATAATCACATAGCTGAATTCAAGCAAGTGATTTATGGAGAACAAGTGGAAGATTTTATGATCCAATATGAGTCATTTGGGTTGACACTTACGGACACCGCCTTGGCTTGGTTCCAACCTCTTGAGCCCAACCAATTCTTAAATATGGAACAAGTATTTCACGAAATGATTGAAGAATTCACTAAGATGGGCATTAAGAATAATTCTTCATCACTGATCCATAGTTTCAAACAGTCTCCTACGGATTCAGTACGATTGGTGGCTCGGAGATTTAAGCAATATGTAGATAGATGCCCCACAGAGTAAGAGCGAGGCCTTTCAATACACTCAAGAATAGTTTGAAGTTGTCGATCCTATACGGAGGAGAAAATTTTTGGAAAGAAATCCTACCTTGCGAGTGCACTGGAAGGAGGCACCATATTTATTACAAGCTAATCCTGCATTTTGTCATGTGCCACGTCGATGCTACTGGCCAAAATTTTGGGAATTAGAAAGTCAAGGTAAAATAAATAAGCAGTGGCTCAATTTTCCATTACTCCCGAGCACCACCCACAATTATTTGCCTACAAAAGATTACATGATCAAAACAATAGAATATTGGTTATCTCGGTGTGGAAGCGATTTGTGACGGCTGGTGGATCAAGTCAACCATCTCGCTAATGACGCATGCAGGGTGTCTATGGCAGCGCATATATTTTTACTAAGGACCATAAGGACGTGCATTTCTATACATATTAACCGTGTCTTTATAAGATGGAAGAATCAGCTTTTCTCTAGTTACTCTATCTTTAACAATTTCAGTTTCATTTGAATCTAATTGGGAACAATCAGTATTTCTATTTACAAGTGGAGGAATCAGAACTTCACTATTTTCAGGGTTGAGTAAACCAATTGAAATCAAATGTAACGTTCTAGACAATCAACGATCATAATCTAGCGAATACAAAGTTTCCTCTATGACACAATTCTTAACTAATTCCTCATTAATTGTATTATTTTTTGTATTTTGTGAAACACTAACCTCTAGTGGAATAGGAAAAATTAATTCTAACAAAGATGAAGGTAAATCACGTTCAATAGAAGTACTACTTGTAGATGCTTTGTCAGACATGTAAAGATAAATGCAAATAAATGGATTAATATTAAATTGTATTGTATAAATGATAGAAACTAAAATCTATTCTATACAAAAGCTAAGAAACAAAAATGAGCAACAAAATTCGAGCTTCGTATTTTTAGTCCAATCTTTTGTTCATCAAATTCGTCTTCAAATGATCTGCAAAATAACATGAGACAAAACATAAGTATGCGTTTATGAATTTAAAACACTCATTTATAATATTAATATTCAAAACTTAACATATTTTAAACTCATGCTAACATAAGTTGATTAACTTTCTTATATATCTCATAAGCACATACATTCATTCTTATGTACACATTCTAATATACATGTCTCATTCATGCACACATATACCTATCATATGCACATGCATAAACTTCACATACATAAACAGACTTCTCATGCATACACATGCATACACTAACTCCACATGCATAAACATGCATACACTAACTCACATAATAAACATGCATACACTAACTCACATACATAAACATGCATACACTAACTCACATACATAAACATGCATACACTAACTCACATACATAAACATGCATATACTAACTCACATACATAAACATGCATACACTAACTCACATACATAAACATGCATACACTAAGTCACATACATAAACATGCATACACTAACTCACATACATAAACATGCATACACTAAAATGCATACATATTTTACATGCATACATGCATACAATAACCCCACATGCATACACATGCATACACCTAACATGCATACACCTAACATGCATACACCTAACATGCATACATATCTAACTTGCATACATATCTAACTTGCATATATATCTTACATGCATACATACCTAACATGCATACATGCAAACACCTAACATGCATACATGCATACATGTAACATGCATACATATCTTATACGCATACATGCATACATGCCTTACATGCATACATGCATACATACCTAACATGCATACATGCATACATATCTTCATGCTAATGAATTAAATCCAATGCATTTAACATACACTTAGTATCATAAAAAATAACCTTCTATCATGTCTAAGCTAACAAGTATGGGTTGCAAAAGATGGGCTAATAAATAGGAAAAGGTAAATGAATAGATATGTTCAGATGGGATAAAATCAAAAGCTAAATGAATCCTAATGATTGAGGATAGAGAATTTGGATGAATAGAATGAAGCCTAATTAAAGGAATTAGGAAAGGTAAGAATGGAATATAAGATCGGGGAAATATCATTGGGAAAGATGAGGAAACATGGATACTTCTAATCCCTTCTTATGATATCCTGGAAAACATAAAACATTTTTAGGCATGCATATCAAACATTTACTTATGTAATCAACTTAATCATTTTTTAGTTATGTAATCAAACATGAACCTAAATAAGTTACTTATTAAAAATACACACACAAATAGACATTCTTTATAAACGCATACTAATCACTTGCATTAAACATACATATCACATACACTTCTTCAAACATCAAACACACACATACTAAACATACATTTGAAATACATAAACACACTAATTATATAATTCACATATACACATATCACATAAATACCATACATCTCAAATATATATAATAATTACACTTCTCACATATACAGTACATTAATAAAATGAAAATAAAATATATAAAAATAAAATAAAATAAAAAAGAAAAGAAATTAAAAAATATATATCTGTGTGTGTGTGTGTGTGTGTGTGTGTGTGTGCTATGCGCTGCGCCAGTGGTAGTAGAAAGAGGGAGAAGAAAAGAAGAAAAAAAAAAGAAAAAAAGAAAGAACAAAAAAAAGAAATAATAAAAACTCTCTCTCTCTCTCTCTCTCTCTCTCTCTCTCTCTCCCTCTCTCTCTCTCTCTCTCTCTCTATCTCTATCTTTGCTCTTGCGCGCAGCGCACCGCTGGTTGCATTAGAGGGAGGGAGAAGAGAGGAAAAAGGACAAAAGAAAGAAATAAAAGAGTAATATAAAAATAAAATCTGTGTGTGTGTGTGTGTGTGTGTTGCGCGTAATGCGTTGCACAGCCGGCTGCAATGGAGGGAGAAGAGAGGGGAAAAAATAAAAAGAAGGGAAAAAAAAGAGGGAAAAAGAAAGAAAAAAGAGAAGGAAAAAAACAACAAAAAAAATATGTGCATTCAATGAGCTCTCAAAAGTAAGAGAGATGGCATTCTCTCTCCTGCAAGAAATGACAGCATGAATATATGTGCACAGTCAATCAAGGCCTAAAGCTTAGAGTAAAATGAAGTACCTGTAAAATAACATGAGCTCCTGGATATGACTCCCCTCGTTTTATACACGTGAGTAGCCCACCATAGCCCACAATTTCCTAAGTTAACTCATTCATGCAGCCCACATTTACTCCACATCCACTCAAGCACAACTCAACAAAAAAAAAGGCATGGGATTTTCTTCCTTTCATTCTTCCAAAAAGAAATACATTATCCACTTATAAATAAATATTCACTTGATCTTTTTTTTTTATTTTCACACTTTTATCATTCTTTAGAATTAATAAAATACAATCTTTTTCTTATTTAATTAACTTTAAATATATTTTTAATATCCTTAATATTATTTAAATAATTTTAATAATTGATTAATATATGTATATATTTTATTTAATTCATTTATATTTAAAATATTTATTAAGGTTTTAATTTAATGTCTTTTGCCCTATACATTAACTCCATCAGAGACAAAACCTACTTTAATTAATCCCTTCATCATAGGATTATCTTAAACTACCTTTAAATCATGTTTCTAATTAATCAAAACCTTTTATTTTAGTTATAAATCTCATCCAGACCCTTAACTAACCCATAAACTAAGCTCCTACCCTATCAAAACCTTTTACTTTTCTTATTAATTCTTATCTAAACCCTTAATTATCCTTTAAACTTATACTTTTATCCTATAAATCATATTCAAATCCTATATTGAACCCTTGAATAACCTTTAATTTACATTCAAACCTTAATTAAACCCTTAATTAACCATCCATTTTTCATCAAATATCCACAACTACATTTAAATACTCCTAAATACTTTTCATCTTTGCACTGAAACCCAAATCATCAAAACTTCATGTCCTGCAAAATTCAAACATAAGTTAAAATTTCATAAATTATTAAAACTTATTTTAATCCATTAATCTTTAATTTTTAAATAATATTTTAGGAGGGATAAAATCCTTTGGATATCCGCCCCACTAAACTTGCACATTGTCCCGATGGGCCAACCTGCAGATTCAAGTGGAACATATCAAATTCTTTGTAAATAATTTCTAATTTTAAAAGCTTTATTTTATCATGCATTCATACATCTTTATGCAATTAAAAAGATTAGTATAAATCTTCTATAAAAAAAAAGTAGATATAAGTCATATAAATATGATGTTATATTTCTGAATCCACATTTAAACAAGCATTTATAGGAATAAATCATAAGTGGCATAGTCCTGTTCATGTAACTTGCTTGGATTAAGTAACTTACCCTGCATAGCAGCATATACCAAAACTTTTTTATCAGTTAATAGAATCATTTGACTCCTGCTTTTATTTCCTATGGTCTGACTCTCCATTCATTTTTTTTAATTTTTCATTTTATTTTTTTATTTTTTATTTTTTTTCCTTTTGTTTTATTACTTCATCCCAACTCAGCTCTTTATTTATTTTAAACAAATCGGCCTATACCGAAATTGGGTGCGACTCTTGGACTTGTCCACCTGACCAAGTTTATTCCACTTGTCTGCCAACCCGGCATAGCACACAATAAAACTACGTCAGCCCTACATGAAATTGACATCGGCTCATGGCTCTGGCCACCTGACCAAAGTGACTTCACTCACCTACCGACCCATGCAGACACATGATAACATAAAGGTTAGGCCTATGATGAAACTAGCGTCAGCTCGTGGCCTTTATCACTGTTGATATATTTAGGTAGTGATGTGTGTGAACACTCTAGGACCACCGGGGCACTTTTTTCCCTCTTTAGGAGGTTTTTTTCCCCCGTCTTGTATATACGCCTATTGCCCTAATGGGCTACTTATCTTTTGTACATTCTCTAGTAATACATTCAGTCTTGTGTGTTGTGCTCCAAGCTTCTTCTTCTTCCTTGTGCTGTTCGTGTGCTTCCGCAGACGTCTAACTCCAACAATTGGTATCAGAGCAGGTTGTCGCTTCTTCTAGGACGCCGTTGACACTCCTCCGTTTGCAGTCTCAGATTCGCACGAAATTTGGTGAGCATACTTAGGGTGTTTCCGAGATCAAAATTGCTTCGCTTTGTGGTGCCGAAATCGCGATTTGAGCTCGTTTCGGCCTCCAAATGCACTATCGCAGTGCTTGTGCAGGCTATTTTGTCCTTTTGTGCCAAAGGTATATACCAGTTTCTGTTTGCCAGTTTAAGCGTCTCGAAGTCTGCTACAGGTCTAGCAGAACTCGTCTGCGCAGTTCCGTTCAACTTTTTGAGATACAGTCTTTTCTGCATCAAGGTATTTTAGTCACCGGCCATGGCTGAAAGCAGTGATGTATTCCGTATGTTGGCTGTTGAGGATAAGTTGGATGGTACCAACTACCCATTATGGGCTTATATGATGCGACATGTATTGGTTGCAAAAGGACTGTGGAACATTGTGCAGGGTGTTGAAAGACGTCCTGTTACACCTGCGACTACAGGTACTACAAATACAGGTGCTAGAGCTGATGAAGATGGTGTCGAAGATGATATTGTACAGATTCCTGTTCGTGCTGCTTTTTTTGTTGCACCTACTGCAGAGCAGATTCGTTGGGATGGCAGAGATGCCCAGGCATATGTATTGATAGCTTTATCTGTCAAACGTGCCATTATTCCTCATATACACTCTTGCAGAACAGCTAGGGATGCTTGGGATACACTTACCACATTGTACCAAGCTAGGAATGAGGCTCGTGTTGCTTATCTCCGAAAACAGTTGGAGAGTGAGCACATGAATGAAGGTGATTCTATGGACAGTTTCCTAACGAAGATCAAAGATTTGAAGGAACAATTGATTTCTGCTGATGAGGTTATACCAGATAGCTCACTTGTGGAGACCGTTTTGAATGGTCTTCCTGACTCATATCAGAGTTTTGCTTCTACTCTTCGGTTGATGATGAAAGGCAATCCGAATGCCTTATCATTTGAGGAGTTAGTCTCTGTTCTGTTGCAGGAAGATCAGTCCAGGCAGAACAGGTCCATTATGCGAGTTGAAGATCAAGCTTTCCTGGCTAGTCAGAAGGGCAAAGGAAAATGGAGCTCTTCTACTAGTAAGCAGAAATCTGCAAATGCTGCAAATTCAAAGAACCAAGACAAAGATGAGAAAAAATCAGAAAAGCAAAAATTGTTTTGTAAGTACTGTAAAGGCAATGATCATATCATAAAGAACTGTCCAAAACTGGCTGCTAAAGAGGCAAAGAAGAAAGAGGCTGGAATGGTTGTTGCAGAGGCCTCTACACCAAAAACAAAGTCTGCAAATCTTGTGCAGGAAGAAGAATGGGCGTTTACTACTGTCTGTAGTTTTGACCCATCTTCTCATGATCAATGCATGTTTGCAGTAGACTCAGATGTTTGGTACTTTGACAGTGGGGCGACCAAACATATTACCTCGCAGCACAGTTTCTTCTCTTCACTCGAGCCTGCCCCTACAGGGAATACTATCACATGCGCCAATAACTCCTCTTATCCTGTTATGGGAGTTGGTAAGATCATTCTGACTACTGCTGATGGTAGTTCTTTCACTTTGTCAGATGCTTTATTTGTGTCAGGGATCAAAAAGAATCTGTTATCAGTTTCTGCATTAGCCAAGATTGGCTTGGTTGTGAAATTTGTTGATGACAGGTGTACAGTCCATGATCCCTCAAATGGCTATGTGATTATTGCT
The DNA here is from genome assembly GCA_020310875.1 of Ceratopteris richardii. Lineage (NCBI taxonomy): Eukaryota > Viridiplantae > Streptophyta > Polypodiopsida > Polypodiales > Pteridaceae > Ceratopteris > Ceratopteris richardii. The sequence continues at coordinate 137,618,162 of CM035406.1, forward strand.
TCTGGCATTTTATGTTGTGGGCTGTATAAGCTCATAGACTATGAAAGATCTGTGAATGATTCGGCATGTGCAGTTCATGATTCTCAGGCTATGTCAGATGCAAAGCTTTGGCATGCACGCTTTGGTCATCTAAATTTTGCTAGTTTGTTACGCCTGCAGAAATCTGAAATGGTGTCCTCTTTGCCCAAACTTGAGGCACCTGGAAAACATGTTTGTGAAGGCTGTATTTTGCGCAAAATGCAGCGTTCTTCCTTTCCAAAAGATGGTTCAGTTCGGGCTACGCAGAAATTGCAGCTTGTACATAGTGATGTCTATGGTCCTATGCAGACACCCTCTTTTGGAAATTACCTTTACTTCGTGACTTTCATTGATGATTTTTCCAGGCATGCATGGGTATATCCACTCAAAGCAAAGTCCGAAGTGTTCATGTGCTTCAAACAGTTTTTGGTTTTGGCTGAAAATATGTCAGCATGTAAAATGGGCACCCTCCGTTCTGATCGAGGGGGGGAATATATGTCTTCATATTTTAATGCATTTCTAGCTGAACGTGGGATAAAACACCAGTGTATAGTGCCGTATATACCTCAACAGAATGGAGTTGCTGAACGGAAGAACAGGTCTCTCATGGAGATGGCGAGGTGTATGGTCAAGAGTCAGGCTTTACCTCATAGTTTCTGGCTTGAGGCTGTCATGTGTGCAGCATATCTACTGAACAGGTGTCCTACTAAAGCGTTGCAGTCTATCAGTCCATATGAGGCTTGGCATGACCGCAAGCCATCTGTTGCTCATCTGCGTGTTTTTGGTTGTTTGGCATATGCATTAGTGCGTGAACAACATCGCTGAAAATTGGATGATAAGGCAGTAAAATGTATTTTTGTTAGGTACAGTTCTGAAAGTAAAGGCTATCGTCTGTATCATCCACAGACTAAACGCATTCTGGTTAGCCGTGCTGTTGTCTTTGTGGAAGATGCTATTCAGCCATTGCTTTCATGTACTAAGGAGACATCTGTTAGCTCCAAAGACATGTATGATACTTTGATGCCTCTTTTTACAGGTGGACAGTCTAGTGCTGGTCCTAATGAGGCAACTTCTCAGCCTTTGCAGGTTTCATTTGATGATGCAGATCATTCCATTTCTGATGCAAATTTACATGATGCACTTGCTGATGAGAGAGCTGATATTAAGCAGGCAAAAACTATGCCAAAATGGCTGGTGCAGACTTTGCATGATAGCAAATTAGATGCACCTTTGTCATATCGTACTCGTTCAGGCTCTCATAGTGCCTCCTTTGCATCAGATTGCTATGCTATGGCTTCATCTAGTCTCTGTGATGAGAATGAGCCTGTTTCTTTTGATGAAGCACAGAATTCAAAAAATTGGATGGCTGCTATGCAATCTGAATATGATGCTATAATGAAGAATGGTACATGGTCTTTATGTGACTTGCCTCCTGGCAAGAAGGCCATTTGCACTAAGTGGGTATACAAGCTGAAGCGTAAACCTGATGGTACAATTGATAGGTATAAGGCTAGGCTTGTTGCAAAGGGTTATGCACAAGAAAGAGGCATTGATTTTGATGAGACCTTTGCACCTACATGTCGTGTGACTACTGTTCGGAGCATTTGTGCACTTGCAGCCCATCATGGTTGGAATGTACATCAGTTGGACATTAAAACATTATTTCTGAATGGTGACTTGCATGAAGAAGTGTATGTTTTTCAGCCCCGTGGCTTTGTGCAGAAAGGGCATGAAAACCAGGTGTGCAGGTTAAAGAAGGCGTTATATGGTTTAAAGCAAGCACCACGTGCTTGGTATGAGAAGATACATGCCTATCTGATTGCACATGGTTTTGAGAACAGTCCAACTGAAAGCACCTTATATGTTAAGCGTGCTAATGATGTGCTTCTGATCATTGTTGTCTATGTAGATGACATGCTGCTCACTGGTCCTATTGAGAAGCATATTGCTGATTTCAAGGCTGATTTGCATGCCTCATTTGAGATGTCTGATTTGGGGCATTTGCATCACTATTTGGGCATTCAGTTTATGCAAGTTGATGGTGGAATGGCTTTGTGTCAAACGAAATATATTGACACATTATTGCAGCGTTTTGGCCTTGAAGACTGTAAGCCTATTACCACTCCTATGGAGATAGGTTTACGATTGAGTCTTCATGATGCTGGAGATGCATTTGATGTTGTTCTCTATCAGTAGGCTGTTGGATGCTTGATTTACTTATGCATTACTCGGCCAGATATTCAGTTTGCTGTCTCACAGATGAGCAAGTTTATGCATTGCCCAGGAGTCACGCATTGGAAGGCGGTTAAGCGCATCTTTCGCTACTTGAGTGGTACTCGGATACTTGGGTTGTTTTATCCCAAGGGGGGATCACTACCGCCAGATTTGCATGCTTTTTCTGACTCAGATTGGGCTGGTTGCTATGACACTCGTGTGTCCACCAGTGGCTTTTGCTTCATGCTTGGTAGCTCATGTATATCTTGGTTGAGCAAGAAGCATCCTACTGTGGCCACTTCCAGTTGTGAGGTTGAGTATAGGGCAGCTTTCACAGCGACTGTTGAGTGTGTATGGCTCAGACGCCTTATGGCTGATTTGGGTGTTGGCTAGTCTTCTGCCACCACCATCTTCACTGACAGTCAGAGCGCATTGGCAGTTGCGAGGAACCCTGTGTTCCATGCTCGCACTAAGCACATTGAGGTGCATTATCACTATGTCAGGGAGAGGTTCTCTGCTGGGGAGATCAGCTTGGCATATGTGCCCACGCAAGAGAACATTGCAGACCTTTTCACGAAGGCTCTGCCTAGGGAGAAGTTTGAAGCTTTCCGCAAAGCTTTGGGCTTACTTCCTTTTGTGGAGTGATTTCCACATAGCTTGGCAATTCCTTATACATGAGTGCCAGCTCCTTGTTCACCGCATCACTCCCAGGGAGGATTTGTTGATATATTTAGGTAGTGATGTGTGTGAACACTCTAGGACCGCAGGGGCACTTTTTTCCCTCTTTAGGAGGTTTTTTTCCCCCGGCTTGTATATACGCCTATTGCCCTAATGGGCTGCTTATCTTTTGTACATTCTTTAGTAATACATTCAGTCTTGTGTGTTGTGCTCCAAGCTTCTTCTTCTTCCTTGTGTTGTTCGCGTGCTTCCGCAGACGTCTAACTCCAACAATCACCTGATCAAGGTTGTTCCACCTGCCTACTAGCCCATCATAGTACAGTAACTACAAACACATACATATAGGCTAATTTGGGTGTGAAGTTTTTTTTTTATTTATTTGGAGATCAGATCTCATAAGGAATAAATAGTAAGATATAAAAAACCCACTTACAAATGGTTAAAGTTTTCAGCATATACATGTACTCATAATAATTCTACCATTTCTTCCACAAGCTTCCAATTCTAAAAGTTTCTACTTAACTATCTAATTTAATTCATATAAATACAATTTTTTCATGCATCAATCATAAAATATTTAAAATATTTAAAATCTTAAATTCTACTTGATTTTTTTTAAAGTTTGAACATATCCTTTTAACTCATTTAGTAATGCAATGCATATACACAAAAAATCAAACAAATCTTTAATTAAAACTTTTTTACTTGATTTAAAACAGATTTTTAATCTTCATAGCATCTTCATCAATCTCATAATCTTCATTATTTTGTTTCTTGAACAGTTTAATCCTTTTCCCTGCAATCAAATTTCGCAACAAAGAACCATCAAATTCCCTAAGTTTAAACGTACCATTATCAAAAACAGTTACTACTACATACGGGTCAAACCATTTTTTAATTAACTTCTTTCTAGCATCATACTATGTATCAAAAGTACTATCGTAAACTAATACCCAATCATCTACTTCTATAGTATGAGGCCTAAGTCTATGTTTTTTATCAAAGTAAATTTTATTTTTAAGTCGTGATTCTCTAACTTTTTGTATAACTTCTTCAATCATTTTATTTCCTAGATCTAACTGCATAATCCTAACAAAAATCAGATCTTCACGAGTCATCTCATTATTCCACGAAAGTGTTGTCCATGAAATAATCTAGGACTGGATAGGAAAAATTAGCTTCTGATAGTACATTAGTTTTGAAGGCATAAATCCTGTAGACCTAGTATACATCATCCTGTCTGCCCATAGTGTGAATGGAAGGAACCTAGGCCACTGCTTTGTATCACCATTGCAGGCCTTAGAGATTGCCTTCACAATAGATGGATGATCTCGTTCAATCTTACCATTAGACTCCGAATTATAAGCAGTTATGAGAGATAGTCGAATCCCATGCTGGTCAAAGGATTCTTTTGCCTCTCGTGCATCTAACTCGCCCCTATCTACTACTATTTTTTCTACATAGCCAAATCTAGAAATAACTTTTTCTAATAAAAATCTACATATGTGATAAGTAGTTTTAGTATGAAGAGCTCTACTCTCTACATGATTGATCAAATCTTCCCTAGCTAGTACTATATACCTCATCTTATCTAAACCTTTAGGCATGGTCACTAAATCAACTACCTACTTGTAATGAATACAAGGAGGATAAGTTGGGTGCAGTGGTTCCCTATGTCTAACTAACGAATGTACCTGATAAGTAATACAAGTACTTACAAAGTCACGTACATTTACATACATACCTCGCCACCAATAAGCTTCTCTAATTTTATCATACGTCGCATAGAAGCCTTTATGCCCCGCCCAAAGGGTTTCATGCATGTCTTTGATAACTCTATTTTGAAGGTTTTTATTTCCTAAAACTCGTTGCGGAAATCTAATCTTCCCTTTTGCATAACGCCAAATAAAACCATCCTTTAGAAAGAAATTAAATGCACGTTTCCTAATGTCTCCAAACCTATTAGCTGACCAAACAAATAATTGTTTTAAAGTGCTAACATAATATCCTATATCATACCACATTCCCTCATATTCTTTTTCATTAAATTTTTCATACATATAAACATCATAAATATAATTAATCACATTTGATTCAGTTTCAATCATGTCATTATTTTCAAACTTAGCTCTAGAAAGCATATCTACTACGGAGTTAGTTTTCCCAGAAATATGATTTAAAACAGGATTAGTAAACTTAATATAAGATATCCACCTTAACATTGCTATGTCTGCAGAAGAGCAATTAGTAATCATTCCTAATAATGGTAAACAATATGTTTCTATTACTACATTAGCTCCTATAAAATATTCCTTGTCAGTTTTAAACATAGTAACTAATCTCTATAATTCCTCTTTTATTTGAGGATAATATTTTTGAGTTTTATGTAAAATTTTTGCCCCAAATCTAATAGTGTACTATTTCTCTCATTATCATCTTGTCCAATTATCCATCCTATACCTATGGGACTTGTATCTACAGTTAAGATAATTGGTTCATTATTTGAGTAATTTACATGTTTTAAAACAGGTGCATTAGAAAGTAAACTTTTTAATTTCTTCATTGCTTTAGTATGAGTTTCAGTCCATTTAAATTTCCTATTTTTCCTAAGTAGATTATACAGCGGATTAGCGACATGGGCATAATGCGGTATCCAAATAGCATAAAAAACACATGCTCCTAAGAAACGTCTTACCTCACTAACGTTTCTACAAGTTTCAGATATTTTATTTATAGCATCCACTTTTGGTGGATAAGGCCTACGTCCATAGTATCCACATAAATGTCCTACAATAAGAACTTCATTTACATCAAATACTGACTTTTCTATGGAAAATGTTAATCCTACTTCTTCAAATCTTTTAATTATTTTCTCGCAATCTGAAATATGATTAGATACAAACTTCCTACATCCTAAAGAATCTAATGTTTCATCTTTTTCCTTTTCTTCACAGCCTTTAATCAGAATATCATCTATAAATGGCATAGTCACATTAGGAATAAAATCATGAAGAACCATATTCATTGCATTCATCATATGTGCTATCGAGTTTGTAGCTCCTTGAGGTAGAGTACACATTCAGACTAAACATAAAGGAGTCTTTATCGTAGTAATATCTCTACTCTCAGTAGCAAGCTGGAACTGATCATAACCAGAATATAAATCGCCCATAGAATAGATAGAATGCCCAGCAAAAGCTTCGGTAAATTCTCCTACAATAGGGCTGGTTTCTACATTCCTAATTGTGAATTTATTTATGAGTTATAAATCTTGGATAAATCTAAGATTTCTATTTTTTTTAGGAACAGTAAACCATCTATTAGAATAAAGTGCAGAGGAAGGTTCTAGAATTTTCATATGCATCTTTCCTTAAGCAGTTTCATTAGCTCAGGTAAATGAGCCTTTAGAACTGGTATAGGACAAAGATTCCAAGGAATATGGACTACGGTAAATATAATCATTGGAGATACTATTGTAGGATCAACACATCCTATTTCATGAGGATAAAGAGAGAAACCTTTTCCATATTTTCTTATCATTTCACAAAACATTTCACATCCAATAGGTAGTAAAAAAGAGTCTTCATTTCTTACTTTTACTAATTTAATGGTTTTATTCGATAAAATTATATCCTATTTTTGAAATATCATAAAATGGGATCATTAGATACTTGCTTCATTTTCTGGCCACTCCCTTCAGGTAAAGCCTGGGCTACAGGTTTAACTTTTTCATCAACTGTTTTATATTTCGTATTTACTTTAGCTTCATTAAGAGAATCAAAAACAAATTTCAAAATTAGTTCCTATTCATTTAACAAGTTCAAAAGTATAATTTGAATTAATTTTTTATCATGTAAAGTTTGATTAATTTCATCAAGTAAAGAAGAAGAAAAATATGTTTCAATTATATTTTCAATATGTTCATTTGTAGACATGTAACCTTTACTTTGAAAATATTTTTTATGTTTTTTCATTATCTTCCTAGGAATATCTGTACTATTAAAAAATTATACTTTTGAGGATGTAAAATATACATAAAAACTTTCCAATTTATGTACACATTTTTGCGAGATTTCAAACCAATTACCATTGTTGTCCCGCTCAATAGTGGTATCTAATAAAAATTCTAATCAAAATAAGTCCCAAATTCACAAAGAGATAGCTGACTCTCACTCAACTTCTCTTATGATCGGATTGGTGTTTTTCTACTTTATTCCCGATTTCTGGTGTGGTTTGGATTTACAGTCATAACTTGTAATCATTGCAAATCATCTTTTGACGTGATTCTAGCATATGCAGAGACGGCTTCCATTACTTTCATTTCTATTCGTGTTTCACAAATAAATGGTTGTCCTAAAATAATTTCGTAAGAGCAATCATCTTGAATAAAAAAATAAAATGTTTCAATTATTCCTCCTATTAAAATTGGAATGTTTGCACAAGCTCCTAAAAGTGCACCGCAACCATTATCTGTCGTTCTCATTATCCATCCATGTTGTTTATCTATCGGCCATTTAAATTTATCATACAATTCTTTTGAGATTACATTAATTTCAGAACTTGAGTCTCATAAAGCTAAGGATATATATGACTTTTTTTTATCTCCTAAGTTTACTTTTATTTCTGGTGTTCCTCTAGTCCAAAAACTCTTTTTATAATTACTTTTAGATTGTTCATTTACGTTATCTGGAAGAATCGGACCTAGAAAACTTTTATTGACATAACCTTCACTTTCTTCCTCATCTTCATAGTCAGAAGAAAGAAGATCTTTAGATATATGGGACACATCTACATTTTCTTGCATTTCAATGTCAGTATTAAGTGGGAATCTTTTTGTCTTAATTATTTTTATAAAGTTGTCTTTAAATTCAAGTTTTGTTATAGAAAATAATTGTTCTAGTGACATAGTCACTTGACTTTTCAAAAGTATGTCGTACTTTTGCATCATTTTTCTATTCAAATTTTGAGGTTAAAATGGCTTTAGCAATTCGTTTAGGTTTCTTTGTTTTTTCCTCACTTTGTTCTGTTTGTTCACTAGGCTTTGAATCTAAAGGTTTGTTTGATATTTCAGGTTGTTTTCCCTCCCTTATTTCTCTTCTTTTTTGTTCATTTGAGTCTAAATTTTTGTTTTTCTCAAACTGAATATTTTAGATTCTTCCCTTAACTGTTTTCTAGTTACCCTTCGATTGGTTTCATCTATATCCTGAGTTTCATCCCGTTTTCTCTCCTCTTCCACATTTTCTATATGTGAAAAGGTCGAGAAATGATCGACAAGTGAGTCCCATGTTGTTTTATGCATTATATCGTCCCTGGCTTTTATTAGTGCTTCAATTGAATAATTTTTAATTTCATTAGAGTTTTCATCTTCTAAATCACTCTCGTCATATTCTAACCTAACTGCAGAAGAATTTTTTTTTGAGCTTCAGATAAGTTTTCATATAATTTTTGCATGCCCCCTTTTTTTCCAATTTACACCTAATGGAAGTGTTGGTGCATTTTGCCCAAGCCTACATGCTTGATATGCTTGATATTATCCTCATTTGTAAGTCACATGAGTAGTCATGTGAACACCTCTTGTAAAAGAGTACATTTTATCTCTTGTAAATGGAAAAAGAAAAAAAAATAAAAGGATGGCTTACCTCATCCATGATGTAAAAGCAAATTCGTGGCTCCAACTACCAAAATCACGAATTTTTGAGCTGAGGGAATCTCTCCTAACTTTGGGGATCACTTTTAGGTGGAGCCATTCGAATTCGAATTCAAAACTCCCTCCAAGAATAGCTATAAAAGGAGCAAGAAGGAAGAGGCGATTAGCAAGCCTTGTACGTGACCACTTCATGTCATTTTGTAGAGATTGAAGAGCTTACTCCATAGCTCTATCATTCTACTCCCATTGTGCAAAGATTCATTGCCAATGTGGTTGTAATCATATGTGAATCTATACATTTATTATCATCTACCTCTCTGTTTTGTTCTCTGCTATACTCACTCAGAGCAGTAACTTCAGAAGGTCATATCTCGAGTTTTACTGAACTATGCAACACTCACAAGGGTGGATATATGCTATAGTGTTAGCATATTGAGTCAGTTTATGCATAAGCCGAGAAGACCACATATGGAAGCGGCCAAGCGAGTCCTCAAGTACCTAAAGGGGACCATGAATGAAGGTTTGTTTTATTCATTTACTTCAGATATTGAGCTAAAGGTCTACTCAGATGCAGATTGGGCCGGATCTAAAGATGATAGAAGAAGCACATCAGGGTATATATCATTTGCAGGTTCAAAAATCATTTCTTGGTCATCGAAGAAGCAACCAACCGTGGCATTATCTTCTACTGAAGCTGAATATAGAGGTTTGGCTAATGCGACTCAAGAAATCATGTGGTTAAAATCTTTGTACACAGATCTTGGACTTCATTCTTCAACACCTCACATTTTTGGTGACAACACAAGCTCACTACATCTAGCAGCTAATCCGGTATACCATGCTAGAACCAAGCATATTGAAGTCCACTACCATTATGTAAGAGAGAAGCTAATGAGCAAGGATATTCAACTATCCTATGTCTCTACAGATATGCAATGTGCAGACATGTTGACGAAAGCTCTTGATGGTACGAAGTTAAGTAGATTCAAGTTGATGATTGGTTTGCAGGAAATCAAGGACAATTGAAGACTTATTTGGAGGCCAAGCATGTTAGGCTTGAGGGGGAGCTGTTGGTGCATTTTGCCCAAGCCTACATGCTTGATATGCTTGATATTATCCTCATTTGTAAGTCACATGAGTAGTCATGTGAACACCTCTTGTAAAAGAGTACATTTTATCTCTTGTAAATGGAAAAAGAAAAAAAAATAAAAGGATGGCTTACCTCATCCATGATGTAAAAGCAAATTCGTGGCTCCAACTACCAAAATCACGAATTTTTGAGCTGAGGGAATCTCTCCTAACTTTGGGGATCACTTTTAGGTGGAGCCATTCGAATTCGAATTCAAAACTCCCTCCAAGAATAGCTATAAAAGGAGCAAGAAGGAAGAGGCGATTAGCAAGCCTTGTACGTGACCACTTCATGTCATTTTGTAGAGATTGAAGAGCTTACTCCATAGCTCTATCATTCTACTCCCATTGTGCAAAGATTCATTGCCAATGTGGTTGTAATCATATGTGAATCTATACATTTATTATCATCTACCTCTCTGTTTTGTTCTCTGCTATACTCACTCAGAGCAGTAACTTCAAAAGGTCATATCTCGAGTTTTACTGAACATTTTTCAGTGTTTTAAAGTGCGTTGGATAGCTCTCACTGTCTAGTTTCTACCTATAAATTTTCAAGGTCATTGGATTTATACTTTTTGAGATATCTGCATTTTACTGCTTACTGGTCTATCTCTGCAGAGCCCCGAGAATTGTGGGAATGTTCCAGAACTTGATGAAACTTGTTCTCAGTGCTCAGTCCATCATTTGAAGTGTTTTAACTTGGAATAGGAAGCTTGCTAAGTCTATTTGCTATGCCCAAAAGGAATTTTTCTAATTCCTTCCAGGTTGAGAGCACTGTTCATTTTTTCCAGCAGGTGTATGTCCAAAAATAGCAAGTTTTGGGAGCTAGTCATTTCGCAACTTGTCGGTCTTGACTTAAACTTTTGGGATACATGTTCCAAAGTACTTGGCTGATATTTTGGTGGATTTAGGAAGCTCAAAGGGTCTACTAATCAACTCTGAAGTCTCAGTTGGCTGGTGTGAAGCTGGTTGTAGCGGCACCTACTCATCTTTGGATTGCATCCACCATCTCTCTTCACAGTGGTATCAGAGCATAGTCAAGCAACATGGGAGATGGATTTCCATCAACAATTGACAAATTGGATCGAAACAACTACCCGGCATGGTCTCTAAGGATGGAGGCTTACCTTCAAGGAAGGAATCTATATGGATTCATATCCGGAGATGAAGCAATGCCAACCATGAGGAACAAAGGGCAACCATCACATGAAGAAGTGGAAGGACTTTCGAATTGGTGTTCAAAGGATGCACTTGCAAGGTCCTATATTCTAAACTCAATCTCTGATTTTCTTTTACCTCATGTCAAGGGATGCAAGACATCAAGAGAAACCTGGAATGCACTTGCTTCTTTCTTCTCTTCCAACACTCGAGCAAGGAAGAACCAATTGTGGATGGAGTTCACAACAATGAAGAAAAGCCCGAAGCAAAATGTGACTGATTATGTCACAAAGATGAAGGAGATTTCCGACCAACTTGGAAGCATTGGAGAGGTAATTGAAGAGGAGCAAATCGTAAGACAAATCATGAATGCAATCAAAGCAGACGACAAGTGGGAGTCATTCACAACAGCCATGGATTTATACATGGATATGCATGTACCCGACCTCAACACACTCATGGGCCAACTCTTCACTCATGAAGCAAAGATTAGCAAAGGTGGTGAGTCCTCAAGAGGTAATCAAACTTCTGCCTTATATTCTGATAAAGCTAAGGTCAAGGACAAGTCAAAGAATAGGAAGAATGAAGATGAAGGAAGCTCTTTCCAAGCAAACTTTGCAGGTAGAGGAAGAGCTAGAGGAAGAGGCAGAGGTGGAAAGCAAGGCAGGGGGAGATTCCAATCATCTCAACCTTGCAACATATGTGGCTTATCTAACCATACTACTGAAGAATGTTTCAGGAATCCAAGGAACTCAAGAGGAAGAGGATTCAATAGAGGTGGCTATGGATCAAATAGAGGCAGGTACAATGGAGGCTACAACAACAACTATTACAACAACAACAACAACTATCAAAGTGGCCATAGAGGAAGAAGAGATTACAATAACTATGCAGAGGACCAAAGTCAAGAAGATTCATTATTGATTATGAATCTATCAACGAAGAAGGGTAAGGATGATGATCACATATTTTACATTGATTCGGGATGCTCAAACCATGTAGCAGGAAATGTGGCTTTACTTTCTGATTTGGAAGATCCTCATAACAAGCATGAAGTGCAGACAGGAGATGACACAAAGCACTCAGTGGAGAAGATAGGTAATGTGAAGACATCAGATGGGAATATGAACCTCTTAAGCAAAGTCTTGTATGTCCCTACAATTACCAAAAATTTAATAAGTGTTGGACAGATTGTTGAAAAAGGATTGCAGGTTAGATTCAATCGATTTGGAGCATATGTTGAAGACCCAAGGCAAGGCTTTCGAAGGATTGCCAAAGGAGAAAAGACAGGAAGGCTTTTCACTTTTGAAGTGGAAGATACAAAGAACATAGCTTTGTTTAGCTATGGATCTCAAACTCTAACAGAGTTGGAGATATGGCACAAAAGGCTTGCTCACATTGGTGAGAGGACACTCAAACAGATTTGCAGGGACCAAAGTGTACTTGGTTTGCCTAATATCACAAGGCAACACATGATTTATAAGTGTGAAGCTTGTCAACTCGGCAAGGCTCATAGACAACCTTTCAATAAGAAAGGATATATGTATCAAAATCCTTTGGATCTAGTGCACACGGATGTGTGGGGTCCAAGTAAGGAGCCATCTATATCAGGCTCAAGATATTATGTGTCTTTCATAGATGATTGTAGCAGGTGGACCATTCTGTTTTTCATGAAGCACAAGGATGAAGTGTTTAATTGCTTTAAGAAGTATATTGCTCTTGTTGAAAATCAAACAGGTAGGACTTTGAAAAGACTCAGATCAGATGGTGGAGGAGAATACTTCTCTTCTGAATTTGATGCCTTCTTGCATGAAAGAGGCATTAAAAGGGAAGTCACTACAAGGTATACACCCGAACTCAATGGTGTAGCAGAGAGGAGGAACAGAGCTATTGTCGAAGCTGCAAGGTCCATGCTCAATGAAAAGGGATTGCCGAACTACCTATGGGCAGAGGCTGTGTCTACAGCCACATATCTCATAAATAGACTTCCATCTAAGTCACTAGATGGAACCACTCCATATGAAGTGTGGAATGGAAGAAGACCTAGTCTAGAGCATTGTAAAATCTTTGGATGCTTAGCCTATGCTCACATTCCTTCTCAAGTAAGAGGGAAATTGGATCCCAAGGCAGAGAAGTGTGTATTCATTGGTTATGATCAAAACCAAAAAGGATATAGATTGTACAATCCAACCAATAAAGGATTTTCTGTGAGTAGAGATGTAATTTTTGATGAAAACAAATCATGGTTTGATGATGACAGGAAAGTGAAGCTGCCGTATGACTTGGATGAAGACTTTCCCTCACTTCAACCGAAGGAGCCAAAGCAGATTGAAGAAAGTGATTCGGAGATTGACCTAGAAGACTTGGAAAGACTAAAGCTATGGAAGAACAAAGGTAAAGCAAAGATGCAGGATGCTACATATGGACCCGAGAGCTCACATCAACCACTTAGAAGGTCTTCGAGGGAGAAGAAGAAACCAGAGAGGTTTGGTTATGATACTTCTTTGGTCACCAAGCACTCAATCTACATTGCAAAGGATTCAACCAATGAAGAACCTACCACATTCGAAGAAGCACAAAGCAAGAAAGCTTGGAGAGATGCAATGGATGAAGAAATGGAAGCCTTGAAGGAGAATGACACTTGGGAGCTTGTACCTAACAAGCCATCTATGAAGATAATCGGATCTCGATGGATATACAAAATCAAGAGGAATCCAGATGGAAGTATAAATAGACACAAAGCAAGGTTAGTTGCTAAAGGGTTTGCTCAAACCCATGGTATTGATTATGAGGAGACTTTCTCTCCTGTTGCAAAAATGCCTACAATTAGGGTTCTCATAAGTCTTGCTGCATCTAGAAATTGGAATCTTTATCAACTTGATGTAAAGAATGCTTTCTTGAATGGATGGATTTCTGAGGAAGTGTATATGGCACAACCTCCTGGATATGAGGATGCACATCATCCTAACTATGTATGCAAACTAAAGAAAGCTTTGTATGGATTGAAGCAAGCTCCAAGAGCTTGGAATTTCAGATTGGTTACTTATTTGCAGGACCAAGGATTCAAAGCTAGCAAGGCGGATACCTCTTTGTTCATAAAGAGGAATGGATCTGAAGTGATCTATTTATGTGTGTATGTTGATGATATTATTATCACAGGCAATGATCTTGAAGGAATCAAACAGGTAAAGAGTCAAATGAAGGAGGAGTTCAAAATAAGTGACCTCGGACCACTCACTTATTTTCTTGGATTGGAGTTGATCTACACAGATTCAGGTATATACATCACACAAAGGAAGTATGTCCATGACATGCTCGTCAAGTTCAAGATGGAAAATACAAAGTGTGCAGGTACACCTATGGAGCAAAATCATAAGCTTAGTGCTTATGAAGGAGAGCCAATTGAAGACATCACAAGCTATCAAAGCTTGGTTGGAAGTTTGAACTATGCAACACTCACAAGGGTGGATATATGCTATAGTGTTAGCATATTGAGTCAGTTTATGCATAAGCCGAGAAGACCACATATGGAAGCGGCCAAGCGAGTCCTCAAGTACCTAAAGGGGACCATGAATGAAGGTTTGTTTTATTCATTTACTTCAGATATTGAGCTAAAGGTCTACTCAGATGCAGATTGGGCCGGATCTAAAGATGATAGAAGAAGCACATCAGGGTATATATCATTTGCAGGTTCAAAAATCATTTCTTGGTCATCGAAGAAGCAACCAACCGTGGCATTATCTTCTACTGAAGCTGAATATAGAGGTTTGGCTAATGCGACTCAAGAAATCATGTGGTTAAAATCTTTGTACACAGATCTTGGACTTCATTCTTCAACACCTCACATTTTTGGTGACAACACAAGCTCACTACATCTAGCAGCTAATCCGGTATACCATGCTAGAACCAAGCATATTGAAGTCCACTACCATTATGTAAGAGAGAAGCTAATGAGCAAGGATATTCAACTATCCTATGTCTCTACAGATATGCAATGTGCAGACATGTTGACGAAAGCTCTTGATGGTACGAAGTTAAGTAGATTCAAGTTGATGATTGGTTTGCAGGAAATCAAGGACAATTGAAGACTTATTTGGAGGCCAAGCATGTTAGGCTTGAGGGGGAGCTGTTGGTGCATTTTGCCCAAGCCTACATGCTTGATATGCTTGATATTATCCTCATTTGTAAGTCACATGAGTAGTCATGTGAACACCTCTTGTAAAAGAGTACATTTTATCTCTTGTAAATGGAAAAAGAAAAAAAATAAAAGGATGGCTTACCTCATCCATGATGTAAAAGCAAATTCGTGGCTCCAACTACCAAAATCACGAATTTTTGAGCTGAGGGAATCTCTCCTAACTTTGGGGATCACTTTTAGGTGGAGCCATTCGAATTCGAATTCAAAACTCCCTCCAAGAATAGCTATAAAAGGAGCAAGAAGGAAGAGGCGATTAGCAAGCCTTGTACGTGACCACTTCATGTCATTTTGTAGAGATTGAAGAGCTTACTCCATAGCTCTATCATTCTACTCCCATTGTGCAAAGATTCATTGCCAATGTGGTTGTAATCATATGTGAATCTATACATTTATTATCATCTACCTCTCTGTTTTGTTCTCTGCTATACTCACTCAGAGCAGTAACTTCAAAAGGTCATATCTCGAGTTTTACTGAACATTTTTCAGTGTTTTAAAGTGCGTTGGATAGCTCTCACTGTCTAGGTTCTACTTATAAATTTTCAAGGTCATTGGATTTATACTTTTGGAGATATCTGCATTTTACTGCTTACTGGTCTATCTCTGCAGAGCCCCGAGAATTGTGGGAATGTTCCAGAACTTGATGAAACTTGTTCTCAGTGCTCAGTCCATCATTTGAAGTGTTTTAACTTGGAATAGGAAGCTTGCTAAGTCTATTTGCTATGCCCAAAAGGAATTTTTCTAATTCCTTCCAGGTTGAGAGCACTGTTCATTTTTTCCAGCAGGTGTATGTCCAAAAATAGCAAGTTTTGGGAGCTAGTCATTTCGCAACTTGTCGGTCTTGACTTAAACTTTTGGGATACATGTTCCAAAGTACTTGGCTGATATTTTGGTGGATTTAGGAAGCTCAAAGGGTCTACTAATCAACTCTGAAGTCTCAGTTGGCTGGTGTGAAGCTGGTTGTAGCGGCACCTACTCATCTTTGGATTGCATCCACCATCTCTCTTCACAGTGGTATCAGAGCATAGTCAAGCAACATGGGAGATGGATTTCCATCAACAATTGACAAATTGGATCGAAACAACTACCCGGCATGGTCTCTAAGGATGGAGGCTTACCTTCAAGGAAGGAATCTATATGGATTCATATCCGGAGATGAAGCAATGCCAACCATGAGGAACAAAGGGCAACCATCACATGAAGAAGTGGAAGGACTTTCGAATTGGTGTTCAAAGGATGCACTTGCAAGGTCCTATATTCTAAACTCAATCTCTGATTTTCTTTTACCTCATGTCAAGGGATGCAAGACATCAAGAGAAACCTGGAATGCACTTGCTTCTTTCTTCTCTTCCAACACTCGAGCAAGGAAGAACCAATTGTGGATGGAGTTCACAACAATGAAGAAAAGCCCGAAGCAAAATGTGACTGATTATGTCACAAAGATGAAGGAGATTTCCGACCAACTTGGAAGCATTGGAGAGGTAATTGAAGAGGAGCAAATCATAAGACAAATCATGAATGCAATCAAAGCAGACGACAAGTGGGAGTCATTCACAACAGCCATGGATTTATACATGGATATGCATGTACCCGACCTCAACACACTCATGGGCCAACTCTTCACTCATGAAGCAAAGATTAGCAAAGGTGGTGAGTCCTCAAGAGGTAATCAAACTTCTGCCTTATATTCTGATAAAGCTAAGGTCAAGGACAAGTCAAAGAATAGGAAGAATGAAGATGAAGGAAGCTCTTTCCAAGCAAACTTTGCAGGTAGAGGAAGAGCTAGAGGAAGAGGCAGAGGTGGAAAGCAAGGCAGGGGGAGATTCCAATCATCTCAACCTTGCAACATATGTGGCTTATCTAACCATACTACTGAAGAATGTTTCAGGAATCCAAGGAACTCAAGAGGAAGAGGATTCAATAGAGGTGGCTATGGATCAAATAGAGGCAGGTACAATGGAGGCTACAACAACAACTATTACAACAACAACAACAACTATCAAAGTGGCCATAGAGGAAGAAGAGATTACAATAACTATGCAGAGGACCAAAGTCAAGAAGATTCATTATTGATTATGAATCTATCAACGAAGAAGGGTAAGGATGATGATCACATATTTTACATTGATTCGGGATGCTCAAACCATGTAGCAGGAAATGTGGCTTTACTTTCTGATTTGGAAGATCCTCATAACAAGCATGAAGTGCAGACAGGAGATGACACAAAGCACTCAGTGGAGAAGATAGGTAATGTGAAGACATCAGATGGGAATATGAACCTCTTAAGCAAAGTCTTGTATGTCCCTACAATTACCAAAAATTTAATAAGTGTTGGACAGATTGTTGAAAAAGGATTGCAGGTTAGATTCAATCGATTTGGAGCATATGTTGAAGACCCAAGGCAAGGCTTTCGAAGGATTGCCAAAGGAGAAAAGACAGGAAGGCTTTTCACTTTTGAAGTGGAAGATACAAAGAACATAGCTTTGTTTAGCTATGGATCTCAAACTCTAACAGAGTTGGAGATATGGCACAAAAGGCTTGCTCACATTGGTGAGAGGACACTCAAACAGATTTGCAGGGACCAAAGTGTACTTGGTTTGCCTAATATCACAAGGCAACACATGATTTATAAGTGTGAAGCTTGTCAACTCGGCAAGGCTCATAGACAACCTTTCAATAAGAAAGGATATATGTATCAAAATCCTTTGGATCTAGTGCACACGGATGTGTGGGGTCAAAGTAAGGAGCCATCTATATCAGGCTCAAGATATTATGTGTCTTTCATAGATGATTGTAGCAGGTGGACCATTCTGTTTTTCATGAAGCACAAGGATGAAGTGTTTAATTGCTTTAAGAAGTATATTGCTCTTGTTGAAAATCAAACAGGTAGGACTTTGAAAAGACTCAGATCAGATGGTGGAGGAGAATACTTCTCTTCTGAATTTGATGCCTTCTTGCATGAAAGAGGCATTAAAAGGGAAGTCACTACAAGGTATACACCCGAACTCAATGGTGTAGCAGAGAGGAGGAACAGAGCTATTGTCGAAGCTGCAAGGTCCATGCTCAATGAAAAGGGATTGCCGAACTACCTATGGGCAGAGGCTGTGTCTACAGCCACATATCTCATAAATAGACTTCCATCTAAGTCACTAGATGGAACCACTCCATATGAAGTGTGGAATGGAAGAAGACCTAGTCTAGAGCATTGTAAAATCTTTGGATGCTTAGCCTATGCTCACATTCCTTCTCAAGTAAGAGGGAAATTGGATCCCAAGGCAGAGAAGTGTGTATTCATTGGTTATGATCAAAACCAAAAAGGATATAGATTGTACAATCCAACCAATAAAGGATTTTCTGTGAGTAGAGATGTAATTTTTGATGAAAACAAATCATGGTTTGATGATGACAGGAAAGTGAAGCTGCCGTATGACTTGGATGAAGACTTTCCCTCACTTCAACCGAAGGAGCCAAAGCAGATTGAAGAAAGTGATTCGGAGATTGACCTAGAAGACTTGGAAAGACTAAAGCTATGGAAGAACAAAGGTAAAGCAAAGATGCAGGATGCTACATATGGACCCGAGAGCTCACATCAACCACTTAGAAGGTCTTCGAGGGAGAAGAAGAAACCAGAGAGGTTTGGTTATGATACTTCTTTGGTCACCAAGCACTCAATCTACATTGCAAAGGATTCAACCAATGAAGAACCTACCACATTCGAAGAAGCACAAAGCAAGAAAGCTTGGAGAGATGCAATGGATGAAGAAATGGAAGCCTTGAAGGAGAATGACACTTGGGAGCTTGTACCTAACAAGCCATCTATGAAGATAATCGGATCTCGATGGATATACAAAATCAAGAGGAATCCAGATGGAAGTATAAATAGACACAAAGCAAGGTTAGTTGCTAAAGGGTTTGCTCAAACCCATGGTATTGATTATGAGGAGACTTTCTCTCCTGTTGCAAAAATGCCTACAATTAGGGTTCTCATAAGTCTTGCTGCATCTAGAAATTGGAATCTTTATCAACTTGATGTAAAGAATGCTTTCTTGAATGGATGGATTTCTGAGGAAGTGTATATGGCACAACCTCCTGGATATGAGGATGCACATCATCCTAACTATGTATGCAAACTAAAGAAAGCTTTGTATGGATTGAAGCAAGCTCCAAGAGCTTGGAATTTCAGATTGGTTACTTATTTGCAGGACCAAGGATTCAAAGCTAGCAAGGCGGATACCTCTTTGTTCATAAAGAGGAATGGATCTGAAGTGATCTATTTATGTGTGTATGTTGATGATATTATTATCACAGGCAATGATCTTGAAGGAATCAAACAGGTAAAGAGTCAAATGAAGGAGGAGTTCAAAATAAGTGACCTCGGACCACTCACTTATTTTCTTGGATTGGAGTTGATCTACACAGATTCAGGTATATACATCACACAAAGGAAGTATGTCCATGACATGCTCGTCAAGTTCAAGATGGAAAATACAAAGTGTGCAGGTACACCTATGGAGCAAAATCATAAGCTTAGTGCTTATGAAGGAGAGCCAATTGAAGACATCACAAGCTATCAAAGCTTGGTTGGAAGTTTGAACTATGCAACACTCACAAGGGTGGATATATGCTATAGTGTTAGCATATTGAGTCAGTTTATGCATAAGCCGAGAAGACCACATATGGAAGCGGCCAAGCGAGTCCTCAAGTACCTAAAGGGGACCATGAATGAAGGTTTGTTTTATTCATTTACTTCAGATATTGAGCTAAAGGTCTACTCAGATGCAGATTGGGCCGGATCTAAAGATGATAGAAGAAGCACATCAGGGTATATATCATTTGCAGGTTCAAAAATCATTTCTTGGTCATCGAAGAAGCAACCAACCGTGGCATTATCTTCTACTGAAGCTGAATATAGAGGTTTGGCTAATGCGACTCAAGAAATCATGTGGTTAAAATCTTTGTACACAGATCTTGGACTTCATTCTTCAACACCTCACATTTTTGGTGACAACACAAGCTCACTACATCTAGCAGCTAATCCGGTATACCATGCTAGAACCAAGCATATTGAAGTCCACTACCATTATGTAAGAGAGAAGCTAATGAGCAAGGATATTCAACTATCCTATGTCTCTACAGATATGCAATGTGCAGACATGTTGACGAAAGCTCTTGATGGTACGAAGTTAAGTAGATTCAAGTTGATGATTGGTTTGCAGGAAATCAAGGACAATTGAAGACTTATTTGGAGGCCAAGCATGTTAGGCTTGAGGGGGAGCTGTTGGTGCATTTTGCCCAAGCCTACATGCTTGATATGCTTGATATTATCCTCATTTGTAAGTCACATGAGTAGTCATGTGAACACCTCTTGTAAAAGAGTACATTTTATCTCTTGTAAATGGAAAAAGAAAAAAAAATAAAAGGATGGCTTACCTCATCCATGATGTAAAAGCAAATTCGTGGCTCCAACTACCAAAATCACGAATTTTTGAGCTGAGGGAATCTCTCCTAACTTTGGGGATCACTTTTAGGTGGAGCCATTCGAATTCGAATTCAAAACTCCCTCCAAGAATAGCTATAAAAGGAGCAAGAAGGAAGAGGCGATTAGCAAGCCTTGTACGTGACCACTTCATGTCATTTTGTAGAGATTGAAGAGCTTACTCCATAGCTCTATCATTCTACTCCCATTGTGCAAAGATTCATTGCCAATGTGGTTGTAATCATATGTGAATCTATACATTTACTATCATCTACCTCTCTGTTTTGTTCTCTGCTATACTCACTCAGAGCAGTAACTTCAAAAGGTCATATCTCGAGTTTTACTGAACATTTTTCAGTGTTTTAAAGTGCGTTGGATAGCTCTCACTGTCTAGTTTCTACCTATAAATTTTCAAGGTCATTGGATTTATACTTTTGGAGATATCTGCATTTTACTGCTTACTGGTCTATCTCTGCAGAGCCCCGAGAATTGTGGGAATGTTCCAGAACTTGATGAAACTTGTTCTCAGTGCTCAGTCCATCATTTGAAGTGTTTTAACTTGGAATAGGAAGCTTGCTAAGTCTATTTGCTATGCCCAAAAGGAATTTTTCTAATTCCTTCCAGGTTGAGAGCACTGTTCATTTTTTCCAGCAGGTGTATGTCCAAAAATAGCAAGTTTTGGGAGCTAGTCATTTCGCAACTTGTCGGTCTTGACTTAAACTTTTGGGATACATGTTCCAAAGTACTTGGCTGATATTTTGGTGGATTTAGGAAGCTCAAAGGGTCTACTAATCAACTCTGAAGTCTCAGTTGGCTGGTGTGAAGCTGGTTGTAGCGGCACCTACTCATCTTTGGATTGCATCCACCATCTCTCTTCACAGTGGTATCAGAGCATAGTCAAGCAACATGGGAGATGGATTTCCATCAACAATTGACAAATTGGATCGAAACAACTACCCGGCATGGTCTCTAAGGATGGAGGCTTACCTTCAAGGAAGGAATCTATATGGATTCATATCCGGAGATGAAGCAATGCCAACCATGAGGAACAAAGGGCAACCATCACATGAAGAAGTGGAAGGACTTTCGAATTGGTGTTCAAAGGATGCACTTGCAAGGTCCTATATTCTAAACTCAATCTCTGATTTTCTTTTACCTCATGTCAAGGGATGCAAGACATCAAGAGAAACCTGGAATGCACTTGCTTCTTTCTTCTCTTCCAACACTCGAGCAAGGAAGAACCAATTGTGGATGGAGTTCACAACAATGAAGAAAAGCCCGAAGCAAAATGTGACTGATTATGTCACAAAGATGAAGGAGATTTCCGACCAACTTGGAAGCATTGGAGAGGTAATTGAAGAGGAGCAAATCATAAGACAAATCATGAATGCAATCAAAGCAGACGACAAGTGGGAGTCATTCACAACAGCCATGGATTTATACATGGATATGCATGTACCCGACCTCAACACACTCATGGGCCAACTCTTCACTCATGAAGCAAAGATTAGCAAAGGTGGTGAGTCCTCAAGAGGTAATCAAACTTCTGCCTTATATTCTGATAAAGCTAAGGTCAAGGACAAGTCAAAGAATAGGAAGAATGAAGATGAAGGAAGCTCTTTCCAAGCAAACTTTGCAGGTAGAGGAAGAGCTAGAGGAAGAGGCAGAGGTGGAAAGCAAGGCAGGGGGAGATTCCAATCATCTCAACCTTGCAACATATGTGGCTTATCTAACCATACTACTGAAGAATGTTTCAGGAATCCAAGGAACTCAAGAGGAAGAGGATTCAATAGAGGTGGCTATGGATCAAATAGAGGCAGGTACAATGGAGGCTACAACAACAACTATTACAACAACAACAACAACTATCAAAGTGGCCATAGAGGAAGAAGAGATTACAATAACTATGCAGAGGACCAAAGTCAAGAAGATTCATTATTGATTATGAATCTATCAACGAAGAAGGGTAAGGATGATGATCACATATTTTACATTGATTCGGGATGCTCAAACCATGTAGCAGGAAATGTGGCTTTACTTTCTGATTTGGAAGATCCTCATAACAAGCATGAAGTGCAGACAGGAGATGACACAAAGCACTCAGTGGAGAAGATAGGTAATGTGAAGACATCAGATGGGAATATGAACCTCTTAAGCAAAGTCTTGTATGTCCCTACAATTACCAAAAATTTAATAAGTGTTGGACAGATTGTTGAAAAAGGATTGCAGGTTAGATTCAATCGATTTGGAGCATATGTTGAAGACCCAAGGCAAGGCTTTCGAAGGATTGCCAAAGGAGAAAAGACAGGAAGGCTTTTCACTTTTGAAGTGGAAGATACAAAGAACATAGCTTTGTTTAGCTATGGATCTCAAACTCTAACAGAGTTGGAGATATGGCACAAAAGGCTTGCTCACATTGGTGAGAGGACACTCAAACAGATTTGCAGGGACCAAAGTGTACTTGGTTTGCCTAATATCACAAGGCAACACATGATTTATAAGTGTGAAGCTTGTCAACTCGGCAAGGCTCATAGACAACCTTTCAATAAGAAAGGATATATGTATCAAAATCCTTTGGATCTAGTGCACACGGATGTGTGGGGTCCAAGTAAGGAGCCATCTATATCAGGCTCAAGATATTATGTGTCTTTCATAGATGATTGTAGCAGGTGGACCATTCTGTTTTTCATGAAGCACAAGGATGAAGTGTTTAATTGCTTTAAGAAGTATATTGCTCTTGTTGAAAATCAAACAGGTAGGACTTTGAAAAGACTCAGATCAGATGGTGGAGGAGAATACTTCTCTTCTGAATTTGATGCCTTCTTGCATGAAAGAGGCATTAAAAGGGAAGTCACTACAAGGTATACACCCGAACTCAATGGTGTAGCAGAGAGGAGGAACAGAGCTATTGTCGAAGCTGCAAGGTCCATGCTCAATGAAAAGGGATTGCCGAACTACCTATGGGCAGAGGCTGTGTCTACAGCCACATATCTCATAAATAGACTTCCATCTAAGTCACTAGATGGAACCACTCCATATGAAGTGTGGAATGGAAGAAGACCTAGTCTAGAGCATTGTAAAATCTTTGGATGCTTAGCCTATGCTCACATTCCTTCTCAAGTAAGAGGGAAATTGGATCCCAAGGCAGAGAAGTGTGTATTCATTGGTTATGATCAAAACCAAAAAGGATATAGATTGTACAATCCAACCAATAAAGGATTTTCTGTGAGTAGAGATGTAATTTTTGATGAAAACAAATCATGGTTTGATGATGACAGGAAAGTGAAGCTGCCGTATGACTTGGATGAAGACTTTCCCTCACTTCAACCGAAGGAGCCAAAGCAGATTGAAGAAAGTGATTCGGAGATTGACCTAGAAGACTTGGAAAGACTAAAGCTATGGAAGAACAAAGGTAAAGCAAAGATGCAGGATGCTACATATGGACCCGAGAGCTCACATCAACCACTTAGAAGGTCTTCGAGGGAGAAGAAGAAACCAGAGAGGTTTGGTTATGATACTTCTTTGGTCACCAAGCACTCAATCTACATTGCAAAGGATTCAACCAATGAAGAACCTACCACATTCGAAGAAGCACAAAGCAAGAAAGCTTGGAGAGATGCAATGGATGAAGAAATGGAAGCCTTGAAGGAGAATGACACTTGGGAGCTTGTACCTAACAAGCCATCTATGAAGATAATCGGATCTCGATGGATATACAAAATCAAGAGGAATCCAGATGGAAGTATAAATAGACACAAAGCAAGGTTAGTTGCTAAAGGGTTTGCTCAAACCCATGGTATTGATTATGAGGAGACTTTCTCTCCTGTTGCAAAAATGCCTACAATTAGGGTTCTCATAAGTCTTGCTGCATCTAGAAATTGGAATCTTTATCAACTTGATGTAAAGAATGCTTTCTTGAATGGATGGATTTCTGAGGAAGTGTATATGGCACAACCTCCTGGATATGAGGATGCACATCATCCTAACTATGTATGCAAACTAAAGAAAGCTTTGTATGGATTGAAGCAAGCTCCAAGAGCTTGGAATTTCAGATTGGTTACTTATTTGCAGGACCAAGGATTCAAAGCTAGCAAGGCGGATACCTCTTTGTTCATAAAGAGGAATGGATCTGAAGTGATCTATTTATGTGTGTATGTTGATGATATTATTATCACAGGCAATGATCTTGAAGGAATCAAACAGGTAAAGAGTCAAATGAAGGAGGAGTTCAAAATAAGTGACCTCGGACCACTCACTTATTTTCTTGGATTGGAGTTGATCTACACAGATTCAGGTATATACATCACACAAAGGAAGTATGTCCATGACATGCTCGTCAAGTTCAAGATGGAAAATACAAAGTGTGCAGGTACACCTATGGAGCAAAATCATAAGCTTAGTGCTTATGAAGGAGAGCCAATTGAAGACATCACAAGCTATCAAAGCTTGGTTGGAAGTTTGAACTATGCAACACTCACAAGGGTGGATATATGCTATAGTGTTAGCATATTGAGTCAGTTTATGCATAAGCCGAGAAGACCACATATGGAAGCGGCCAAGCGAGTCCTCAAGTACCTAAAGGGGACCATGAATGAAGGTTTGTTTTATTCATTTACTTCAGATATTGAGCTAAAGGTCTACTCAGATGCAGATTGGGCCGGATCTAAAGATGATAGAAGAAGCACATCAGGGTATATATCATTTGCAGGTTCAAAAATCATTTCTTGGTCATCGAAGAAGCAACCAACCGTGGCATTATCTTCTACTGAAGCTGAATATAGAGGTTTGGCTAATGCGACTCAAGAAATCATGTGGTTAAAATCTTTGTACACAGATCTTGGACTTCATTCTTCAACACCTCACATTTTTGGTGACAACACAAGCTCACTACATCTAGCAGCTAATCCGGTATACCATGCTAGAACCAAGCATATTGAAGTCCACTACCATTATGTAAGAGAGAAGCTAATGAGCAAGGATATTCAACTATCCTATGTCTCTACAGATATGCAATGTGCAGACATGTTGACGAAAGCTCTTGATGGTACGAAGTTAAGTAGATTCAAGTTGATGATTGGTTTGCAGGAAATCAAGGACAATTGAAGACTTATTTGGAGGCCAAGCATGTTAGGCTTGAGGGGGAGCTGTTGGTGCATTTTGCCCAAGCCTACATGCTTGATATGCTTGATATTATCCTCATTTGTAAGTCACATGAGTAGTCATGTGAACACCTCTTGTAAAAGAGTACATTTTATCTCTTGTAAATGGAAAAAGAAAAAAAAATAAAAGGATGGCTTACCTCATCCATGATGTAAAAGCAAATTCGTGGCTCCAACTACCAAAATCACGAATTTTTGAGCTGAGGGAATCTCTCCTAACTTTGGGGATCACTTTTAGGTGGAGCCATTCGAATTCGAATTCAAAACTCCCTCCAAGAATAGCTATAAAAGGAGCAAGAAGGAAGAGGCGATTAGCAAGCCTTGTACGTGACCACTTCATGTCATTTTGTAGAGATTGAAGAGCTTACTCCATAGCTCTATCATTCTACTCCCATTGTGCAAAGATTCATTGCCAATGTGGTTGTAATCATATGTGAATCTATACATTTATTATCATCTACCTCTCTGTTTTGTTCTCTGCTATACTCACTCAGAGCAGTAACTTCAAAAGGTCATATCTCGAGTTTTACTGAACATTTTTCAGTGTTTTAAAGTGCGTTGGATAGCTCTCACTGTCTAGGTTCTACTTATAAATTTTCAAGGTCATTGGATTTATACTTTTGGAGATATCTGCATTTTACTGCTTACTGGTCTATCTCTGCAGAGCCCCGAGAATTGTGGGAATGTTCCAGAACTTGATGAAACTTGTTCTCAGTGCTCAGTCCATCATTTGAAGTGTTTTAACTTGGAATAGGAAGCTTGCTAAGTCTAT
This sequence comes from Ceratopteris richardii, assembly GCA_020310875.1. Lineage (NCBI taxonomy): Eukaryota > Viridiplantae > Streptophyta > Polypodiopsida > Polypodiales > Pteridaceae > Ceratopteris > Ceratopteris richardii. The sequence continues at coordinate 137,644,607 of CM035406.1, forward strand.
TTGCTATGCCCAAAAGGAATTTTTCTAATTCCTTCCAGGTTGAGAGCACTGTTCATTTTTTCCAGCAGGTGTATGTCCAAAAATAGCAAGTTTTGGGAGCTAGTCATTTCGCAACTTGTCGGTCTTGACTTAAACTTTTGGGATACATGTTCCAAAGTACTTGGCTGATATTTTGGTGGATTTAGGAAGCTCAAAGGGTCTACTAATCAACTCTGAAGTCTCAGTTGGCTGGTGTGAAGCTGGTTGTAGCGGCACCTACTCATCTTTGGATTGCATCCACCATCTCTCTTCACAGTGGTATCAGAGCATAGTCAAGCAACATGGGAGATGGATTTCCATCAACAATTGACAAATTGGATCGAAACAACTACCCGGCATGGTCTCTAAGGATGGAGGCTTACCTTCAAGGAAGGAATCTATATGGATTCATATCCGGAGATGAAGCAATGCCAACCATGAGGAACAAAGGGCAACCATCACATGAAGAAGTGGAAGGACTTTCGAATTGGTGTTCAAAGGATGCACTTGCAAGGTCCTATATTCTAAACTCAATCTCTGATTTTCTTTTACCTCATGTCAAGGGATGCAAGACATCAAGAGAAACCTGGAATGCACTTGCTTCTTTCTTCTCTTCCAACACTCGAGCAAGGAAGAACCAATTGTGGATGGAGTTCACAACAATGAAGAAAAGCCCGAAGCAAAATGTGACTGATTATGTCACAAAGATGAAGGAGATTTCTGACCAACTTGGAAGCATTGGAGAGGTAATTGAAGAGGAGCAAATCATAAGACAAATCATGAATGCAATCAAAGCAGACGACAAGTGGGAGTCATTCACAACAGCCATGGATTTATACATGGATATGCATGTACCCGACCTCAACACACTCATGGGCCAACTCTTCACTCATGAAGCAAAGATTAGCAAAGGTGGTGAGTCCTCAAGAGGTAATCAAACTTCTGCCTTATATTCTGATAAAGCTAAGGTCAAGGACAAGTCAAAGAATAGGAAGAATGAAGATGAAGGAAGCTCTTTCCAAGCAAACTTTGCAGGTAGAGGAAGAGCTAGAGGAAGAGGCAGAGGTGGAAAGCAAGGCAGGGGGAGATTCCAATCATCTCAACCTTGCAACATATGTGGCTTATCTAACCATACTACTGAAGAATGTTTCAGGAATCCAAGGAACTCAAGAGGAAGAGGATTCAATAGAGGTGGCTATGGATCAAATAGAGGCAGGTACAATGGAGGCTACAACAACAACTATTACAACAACAACAACAACTATCAAAGTGGCCATAGAGGAAGAAGAGATTACAATAACTATGCAGAGGACCAAAGTCAAGAAGATTCATTATTGATTATGAATCTATCAACGAAGAAGGGTAAGGATGATGATCACATATTTTACATTGATTCGGGATGCTCAAACCATGTAGCAGGAAATGTGGCTTTACTTTCTGATTTGGAAGATCCTCATAACAAGCATGAAGTGCAGACAGGAGATGACACAAAGCACTCAGTGGAGAAGATAGGTAATGTGAAGACATCAGATGGGAATATGAACCTCTTAAGCAAAGTCTTGTATGTCCCTACAATTACCAAAAATTTAATAAGTGTTGGACAGATTGTTGAAAAAGGATTGCAGGTTAGATTCAATCGATTTGGAGCATATGTTGAAGACCCAAGGCAAGGCTTTCGAAGGATTGCCAAAGGAGAAAAGACAGGAAGGCTTTTCACTTTTGAAGTGGAAGATACAAAGAACATAGCTTTGTTTAGCTATGGATCTCAAACTCTAACAGAGTTGGAGATATGGCACAAAAGGCTTGCTCACATTGGTGAGAGGACACTCAAACAGATTTGCAGGGACCAAAGTGTACTTGGTTTGCCTAATATCACAAGGCAACACATGATTTATAAGTGTGAAGCTTGTCAACTCGGCAAGGCTCATAGACAACCTTTCAATAAGAAAGGATATATGTATCAAAATCCTTTGGATCTAGTGCACACGGATGTGTGGGGTCCAAGTAAGGAGCCATCTATATCAGGCTCAAGATATTATGTGTCTTTCATAGATGATTGTAGCAGGTGGACCATTCTGTTTTTCATGAAGCACAAGGATGAAGTGTTTAATTGCTTTAAGAAGTATATTGCTCTTGTTGAAAATCAAACAGGTAGGACTTTGAAAAGACTCAGATCAGATGGTGGAGGAGAATACTTCTCTTCTGAATTTGATGCCTTCTTGCATGAAAGAGGCATTAAAAGGGAAGTCACTACAAGGTATACACCCGAACTCAATGGTGTAGCAGAGAGGAGGAACAGAGCTATTGTCGAAGCTGCAAGGTCCATGCTCAATGAAAAGGGATTGCCGAACTACCTATGGGCAGAGGCTGTGTCTACAGCCACATATCTCATAAATAGACTTCCATCTAAGTCACTAGATGGAACCACTCCATATGAAGTGTGGAATGGAAGAAGACCTAGTCTAGAGCATTGTAAAATCTTTGGATGCTTAGCCTATGCTCACATTCCTTCTCAAGTAAGAGGGAAATTGGATCCCAAGGCAGAGAAGTGTGTATTCATTGGTTATGATCAAAACCAAAAAGGATATAGATTGTACAATCCAACCAATAAAGGATTTTCTGTGAGTAGAGATGTAATTTTTGATGAAAACAAATCATGGTTTGATGATGACAGGAAAGTGAAGCTGCCGTATGACTTGGATGAAGACTTTCCCTCACTTCAACCGAAGGAGCCAAAGCAGATTGAAGAAAGTGATTCGGAGATTGACCTAGAAGACTTGGAAAGACTAAAGCTATGGAAGAACAAAGGTAAAGCAAAGATGCAGGATGCTACATATGGACCCGAGAGCTCACATCAACCACTTAGAAGGTCTTCGAGGGAGAAGAAGAAACCAGAGAGGTTTGGTTATGATACTTCTTTGGTCACCAAGCACTCAATCTACATTGCAAAGGATTCAACCAATGAAGAACCTACCACATTCGAAGAAGCACAAAGCAAGAAAGCTTGGAGAGATGCAATGGATGAAGAAATGGAAGCCTTGAAGGAGAATGACACTTGGGAGCTTGTACCTAACAAGCCATCTATGAAGATAATCGGATCTCGATGGATATACAAAATCAAGAGGAATCCAGATGGAAGTATAAATAGACACAAAGCAAGGTTAGTTGCTAAAGGGTTTGCTCAAACCCATGGTATTGATTATGAGGAGACTTTCTCTCCTGTTGCAAAAATGCCTACAATTAGGGTTCTCATAAGTCTTGCTGCATCTAGAAATTGGAATCTTTATCAACTTGATGTAAAGAATGCTTTCTTGAATGGATGGATTTCTGAGGAAGTGTATATGGCACAACCTCCTGGATATGAGGATGCACATCATCCTAACTATGTATGCAAACTAAAGAAAGCTTTGTATGGATTGAAGCAAGCTCCAAGAGCTTGGAATTTCAGATTGGTTACTTATTTGCAGGACCAAGGATTCAAAGCTAGCAAGGCGGATACCTCTTTGTTCATAAAGAGGAATGGATCTGAAGTGATCTATTTATGTGTGTATGTTGATGATATTATTATCACAGGCAATGATCTTGAAGGAATCAAACAGGTAAAGAGTCAAATGAAGGAGGAGTTCAAAATAAGTGACCTCGGACCACTCACTTATTTTCTTGGATTGGAGTTGATCTACACAGATTCAGGTATATACATCACACAAAGGAAGTATGTCCATGACATGCTCGTCAAGTTCAAGATGGAAAATACAAAGTGTGCAGGTACACCTATGGAGCAAAATCATAAGCTTAGTGCTTATGAAGGAGAGCCAATTGAAGACATCACAAGCTATCAAAGCTTGGTTGGAAGTTTGAACTATGCAACACTCACAAGGGTGGATATATGCTATAGTGTTAGCATATTGAGTCAGTTTATGCATAAGCCGAGAAGACCACATATGGAAGCGGCCAAGCGAGTCCTCAAGTACCTAAAGGGGACCATGAATGAAGGTTTGTTTTATTCATTTACTTCAGATATTGAGCTAAAGGTCTACTCAGATGCAGATTGGGCCGGATCTAAAGATGATAGAAGAAGCACATCAGGGTATATATCATTTGCAGGTTCAAAAATCATTTCTTGGTCATCGAAGAAGCAACCAACCGTGGCATTATCTTCTACTGAAGCTGAATATAGAGGTTTGGCTAATGCGACTCAAGAAATCATGTGGTTAAAATCTTTGTACACAGATCTTGGACTTCATTCTTCAACACCTCACATTTTTGGTGACAACACAAGCTCACTACATCTAGCAGCTAATCCGGTATACCATGCTAGAACCAAGCATATTGAAGTCCACTACCATTATGTAAGAGAGAAGCTAATGAGCAAGGATATTCAACTATCCTATGTCTCTACAGATATGCAATGTGCAGACATGTTGACGAAAGCTCTTGATGGTACGAAGTTAAGTAGATTCAAGTTGATGATTGGTTTGCAGGAAATCAAGGACAATTGAAGACTTATTTGGAGGCCAAGCATGTTAGGCTTGAGGGGGAGCTGTTGGTGCATTTTGCCCAAGCCTACATGCTTGATATGCTTGATATTATCCTCATTTGTAAGTCACATGAGTAGTCATGTGAACACCTCTTGTAAAAGAGTACATTTTATCTCTTGTAAATGGAAAAAGAAAAAAAAATAAAAGGATGGCTTACCTCATCCATGATGTAAAAGCAAATTCGTGGCTCCAACTACCAAAATCACGAATTTTTGAGCTGAGGGAATCTCTCCTAACTTTGGGGATCACTTTTAGGTGGAGCCATTCGAATTCGAATTCAAAACTCCCTCCAAGAATAGCTATAAAAGGAGCAAGAAGGAAGAGGCGATTAGCAAGCCTTGTACGTGACCACTTCATGTCATTTTGTAGAGATTGAAGAGCTTACTCCATAGCTCTATCATTCTACTCCCATTGTGCAAAGATTCATTGCCAATGTGGTTGTAATCATATGTGAATCTATACATTTATTATCATCTACCTCTCTGTTTTGTTCTCTGCTATACTCACTCAGAGCAGTAACTTCAAAAGGTCATATCTCGAGTTTTACTGAACATTTTTCAGTGTTTTAAAGTGCGTTGGATAGCTCTCACTGTCTAGGTTCTACTTATAAATTTTCAAGGTCATTGGATTTATACTTTTGGAGATATCTGCATTTTACTGCTTACTGGTCTATCTCTGCAGAGCCCCGAGAATTGTGGGAATGTTCCAGAACTTGATGAAACTTGTTCTCAGTGCTCAGTCCATCATTTGAAGTGTTTTAACTTGGAATAGGAAGCTTGCTAAGTCTATTTGCTATGCCCAAAAGGAATTTTTCTAATTCCTTCCAGGTTGAGAGCACTGTTCATTTTTTCCAGCAGGTGTATGTCCAAAAATAGCAAGTTTTGGGAGCTAGTCATTTCGCAACTTGTCGGTCTTGACTTAAACTTTTGGGATACATGTTCCAAAGTACTTGGCTGATATTTTGGTGGATTTAGGAAGCTCAAAGGGTCTACTAATCAACTCTGAAGTCTCAGTTGGCTGGTGTGAAGCTGGTTGTAGCGGCACCTACTCATCTTTGGATTGCATCCACCATCTCTCTTCACAGTGGTATCAGAGCATAGTCAAGCAACATGGGAGATGGATTTCCATCAACAATTGACAAATTGGATCGAAACAACTACCCGGCATGGTCTCTAAGGATGGAGGCTTACCTTCAAGGAAGGAATCTATATGGATTCATATCCGGAGATGAAGCAATGCCAACCATGAGGAACAAAGGGCAACCATCACATGAAGAAGTGGAAGGACTTTCGAATTGGTGTTCAAAGGATGCACTTGCAAGGTCCTATATTCTAAACTCAATCTCTGATTTTCTTTTACCTCATGTCAAGGGATGCAAGACATCAAGAGAAACCTGGAATGCACTTGCTTCTTTCTTCTCTTCCAACACTCGAGCAAGGAAGAACCAATTGTGGATGGAGTTCACAACAATGAAGAAAAGCCCGAAGCAAAATGTGACTGATTATGTCACAAAGATGAAGGAGATTTCCGACCAACTTGGAAGCATTGGAGAGGTAATTGAAGAGGAGCAAATCATAAGACAAATCATGAATGCAATCAAAGCAGACGACAAGTGGGAGTCATTCACAACAGCCATGGATTTATACATGGATATGCATGTACCCGACCTCAACACACTCATGGGCCAACTCTTCACTCATGAAGCAAAGATTAGCAAAGGTGGTGAGTCCTCAAGAGGTAATCAAACTTCTGCCTTATATTCTGATAAAGCTAAGGTCAAGGACAAGTCAAAGAATAGGAAGAATGAAGATGAAGGAAGCTCTTTCCAAGCAAACTTTGCAGGTAGAGGAAGAGCTAGAGGAAGAGGCAGAGGTGGAAAGCAAGGCAGGGGGAGATTCCAATCATCTCAACCTTGCAACATATGTGGCTTATCTAACCATACTACTGAAGAATGTTTCAGGAATCCAAGGAACTCAAGAGGAAGAGGATTCAATAGAGGTGGCTATGGATCAAATAGAGGCAGGTACAATGGAGGCTACAACAACAACTATTACAACAACAACAACAACTATCAAAGTGGCCATAGAGGAAGAAGAGATTACAATAACTATGCAGAGGACCAAAGTCAAGAAGATTCATTATTGGTTATGAATCTATCAACGAAGAAGGGTAAGGATGATGATCACATATTTTACATTGATTCGGGATGCTCAAACCATGTAGCAGGAAATGTGGCTTTACTTTCTGATTTGGAAGATCCTCATAACAAGCATGAAGTGCAGACAGGAGATGACACAAAGCACTCAGTGGAGAAGATAGGTAATGTGAAGACATCAGATGGGAATATGAACCTCTTAAGCAAAGTCTTGTATGTCCCTACAATTACCAAAAATTTAATAAGTGTTGGACAGATTGTTGAAAAAGGATTGCAGGTTAGATTCAATCGATTTGGAGCATATGTTGAAGACCCAAGGCAAGGCTTTCGAAGGATTGCCAAAGGAGAAAAGACAGGAAGGCTTTTCACTTTTGAAGTGGAAGATACAAAGAACATAGCTTTGTTTAGCTATGGATCTCAAACTCTAACAGAGTTGGAGATATGGCACAAAAGGCTTGCTCACATTGGTGAGAGGACACTCAAACAGATTTGCAGGGACCAAAGTGTACTTGGTTTGCCTAATATCACAAGGCAACACATGATTTATAAGTGTGAAGCTTGTCAACTCGGCAAGGCTCATAGACAACCTTTCAATAAGAAAGGATATATGTATCAAAATCCTTTGGATCTAGTGCACACGGATGTGTGGGGTCCAAGTAAGGAGCCATCTATATCAGGCTCAAGATATTATGTGTCTTTCATAGATGATTGTAGCAGGTGGACCATTCTGTTTTTCATGAAGCACAAGGATGAAGTGTTTAATTGCTTTAAGAAGTATATTGCTCTTGTTGAAAATCAAACAGGTAGGACTTTGAAAAGACTCAGATCAGATGGTGGAGGAGAATACTTCTCTTCTGAATTTGATGCCTTCTTGCATGAAAGAGGCATTAAAAGGGAAGTCACTACAAGGTATACACCCGAACTCACTGGTGTAGCAGAGAGGAGGAACAGAGCTATTGTCGAAGCTGCAAGGTCCATGCTCAATGAAAAGGGATTGCCGAACTACCTATGGGCAGAGGCTGTGTCTACAGCCACATATCTCATAAATAGACTTCCATCTAAGTCACTAGATGGAACCACTCCATATGAAGTGTGGAATGGAAGAAGACCTAGTCTAGAGCATTGTAAAATCTTTGGATGCTTAGCCTATGCTCACATTCCTTCTCAAGTAAGAGGGAAATTGGATCCCAAGGCAGAGAAGTGTGTATTCATTGGTTATGATCAAAACCAAAAAGGATATAGATTGTACAATCCAACCAATAAAGGATTTTCTGTGAGTAGAGATGTATTTTTGATGAAAACAAATCATGGTTTGATGATGACAGGAAAGTGAAGCTGCCGTATGACTTGGATGAAGACTTTCCCTCACTTCAACCGAAGGAGCCAAAGCAGATTGAAGAAAGTGATTCGGAGATTGACCTAGAAGACTTGGAAAGACTAAAGCTATGGAAGAACAAAGGTAAAGCAAAGATGCAGGATGCTACATATGGACCCGAGAGCTCACATCAACCACTTAGAAGGTCTTCGAGGGAGAAGAAGAAACCAGAGAGGTTTGGTTATGATACTTCTTTGGTCACCAAGCACTCAATCTACATTGCAAAGGATTCAACCAATGAAGAACCTACCACATTCGAAGAAGCACAAAGCAAGAAAGCTTGGAGAGATGCAATGGATGAAGAAATGGAAGCCTTGAAGGAGAATGACACTTGGGAGCTTGTACCTAACAAGCCATCTATGAAGATAATCGATCTCGATGGATATACAAAATCAAGAGGAATCCAGATGGAAGTATAAATAGACACAAAGCAAGGTTAGTTGCTAAAGGGTTTGCTCAAACCCATGGTATTGAGTATGAGGAGGACTTTCTCTCCTGTTGCAAAAATGCCTACAATTAGGGTTCTCATAAGTCTTGCTGCATCTAGAAATTGGAATCTTTATCAACTTGATGTAAAGAATGCTTTCTTGAATGGATGGATTTCTGAGGAAGTGTATATGGCACAACCTCCTGGATATGAGGATGCACATCATCCTAACTATGTATGCAAACTAAAGAAAGCTTTGTATGGATTGAAGCAAGCTCCAAGAGCTTGGAATTTCAGATTGGTTACTTATTTGCAGGACCAAGGATTCAAAGCTAGCAAGGCGGATACCTCTTTGTTCATAAAGAGGAATGGATCTGAAGTGATCTATTTATGTGTGTATGTTGATGATATTATTATCACAGGCAATGATCTGAAGGAATCAAACAGGTAAAGAGTCAAATGAAGGAGGAGTTCAAAATAAGTGACCTCGGACCACTCACTTATTTTCTTGGATTGGAGTTGATCTACACAGATTCAGGTATATACATCACACAAAAGGAAGTATGTCCATGACATGCTCGTCAGTTCAAGATGGAAAATACAAAGTGTGCAGGTACACCTATGGAGCAAAATCATAAGCTTAGTGCTTATGAAGGAGAGCCAATTGAAGACATCACAAGCTATCAAAGCTTGGTTGGAAGTTTGAACTATGCAACACTCACAAGGGTGGATATATGCTATAGTGTTAGCATATTGAGTCAGTTTATGCATAAGCCGAGAAGACCACATATGGAAGCGGCCAAGCGAGTCCTCAAGTACCTAAAGGGGACCATGAATGAAGGTTTGTTTTATTCATTTACTTCAGATATTGAGCTAAAGGTCTACTCAGATGCAGATTGGGCCGGATCTAAAGATGATAGAAGAAGCACATCAGGGTATATATCATTTGCAGGTTCAAAAATCATTTCTTGGTCATCGAAGAAGCAACCAACCGTGCATTATCTTCTACTGAAGCTGAATATAGAGGTTGGCTAATGCGACTCAAGAAATCATGTGGTTTAAAATCTTTGTACACAGATCTTGGACTTCATTCTTCAACAACCTCACATTTTTGGTGACAACACAAGCTCACTACATCTAGCAGCTAATCCGGTATACCATGCTAGAACCAAGCATATTGAAGTCCACTACCATTATGTAAGAGAGAAGCGAATGAGCAAGGATATTCAACTATCCTATGTCTCTACAGATATGCAATGTGCAGACATGTTGACGAAAGCTCTTGATGGTACGAAGTTAAGTAGATTCAAGTTGATGATTGGTTTGCAGGAAATCAAGGACAATTGAAGACTTATTTGGAGGCCAAGCATGTTAGGCTTGAGGGGAGCTGTTGTGCATTTTGCCCAAGCCTACATGCTTGATATGCTTGATATTATCCTCATTTGTAAGTCACATGAGTAGTCATGTGAACACCTCTTGTAAAAGAGTACATTTTATCTCTTGTAAATGGAAAAAGAAAAAAAATAAAAGGATGGCTTACCTCATCCATGATGTAAAAGCAAATTCGTGGCTCCAACTACCAAAATCACGAATTTTTGAGCTGAGGGAATCTCTCCTAACTTTGGGGATCACTTTTAGGTGGAGCCATTCGAATTCGAATTCAAAACTCCCTCCAAGAATAGCTATAAAAGGAGCAAGAAGGAAGAGGCGATTAGCAAGCCTTGTACGTGACCACTTCATGTCATTTTGTAGAGATTGAAGAGCTTACTCCATAGCTCTATCATTCTACTCCCATTGTGCAAAGATTCATTGCCAATGTGGTTTGTAATCATATGTGAATCTATACATTTATTATCATCTACCTCTCTGTTTTGTTCTCTGCTATACTCACTCAGAGCAGTAACTTCAAAAGGTCATATCTCGAGTTTTACTGAACATTTTTCAGTGTTTT